>JAVJIF010013991.1:0-129686 GCA_038442645.1 Agave tequilana | reverse complement strand
AAAAGAAAAAGAAAAAGAAAGAGAGAAAGTGTGATGGGAGAGGAATTAATGAGGGAGAGGGGATGTGTCTCCCCACGTGGAGGGGAGTGGGTGGAGTCGGTTGAGGGAAAAAGAAAAGGAAGGAAAGAAAGAAAGAAAGAAAAGATTAAATAATAATAATAAATAATAAGGTTGAAAAATCGACTGTCTCCGAAAAATCCCCAAAAATACCCGGAGGTAGAAAACGTCATCCTGAGGAATATATGAAATCGGTTTTCAGAAATAAATCCCGTTTTCAAATTAAAAATCGGAAGTCAACCGCCGATACCGGTCTACACCGGGTCGGCCGGATTTTGATAAATTCCGAAAAATCCCAGAAAAATGTATTAAAGAAGAAAATATGATTTTAAGAAGTAAAGTGAAAGCGGAATTCAGAAATTCAATTCAATCGTCCGGAATCAACCCGCGATACTGACCGATACCGACTCCGGTGGAATTTTCATAAAATCATAAAATCCTCAGAAAAAGAATTTAGTAGAAAATATGATTCTAAGAAATAAAGTCTAAGGGACCATCATGAAATTCCTAACTGTTTGAGATTAAAAATCCAGAAATCGGTCAGCGGCACTGGCCGACACCGGTTTTGAAGAATTTCATTTTAATTGAGGAAAATTCCAGAAATCATATAAATCTAAATATTGGAAAACGATGTTTAAAACTGAAATCGGTCAATCGGAATAGTAGAAAGACCAATCGAGTAATACTCTAGGATCGGGCCCTCGGTTCAGACTAGGGCTGACTCCGAGTCACGAATCCCAATCCAAGGCAAAACGTTCATATAAATAGTTCGTAATACAAAACAATTATCGAAGGTAAATCGAAAAATACGATCGAAAAATCTGAATACGTAACTAAGTACGTATTCGGGAACGGGGTATTACAGAAACTCAGATCCAAATTTCTTCATCCTCCCTTCAGGTCTCTTCTTAGAATCGATCATGATGGAGGAACGTGTCAAGGCGTGAAGATTGAGGCGCATGCTAAGAGTATCAATCCAAGTAAGAAATCAAAATTTTTATGAATTTAAAATTTATTGAAGTATCATGATTTGATTCCTCTTTCCATGAATTCCATCAAGAATCTAACCTAAAGATATAAATAAAACAAATTTGTATGAATTAAAAATTTATTAAAAAATCCTGTTTAAATTCCTCTTTTCATGAATTTAAAATCTTACCCACAGATCCAAATAAAATAATTATACGAATTAAAAATTCTATTTAAATTGAAATACCATACTTAGATTTCTCCTTCTATGAATCTTTTCTTCATAAAAAAAACCTCACCTTTATCTAAATAAAAATGTATAAAAGTAATATATCATTACACTAATTAAATTATAGAATTTTTTTAAAAACAAAAATATTCTGGAATATTAAAAAGAAAAATAATTTGTTTGGATTAAAATTTTACATATTTAAAATTTTCCCTTTAATAAAATTTGAAACTCGCCCTAACGATCTAACTTAAATATATAGGGTAATGTACCCATACATTATTTAATGGAGAATTTTTTAGAAAAATTTCAAAATTTATATATAACAAAATAAAAGGAGAAGAAAGTATTAAAAAAAGAATATGTATATAAATCCTAAAGCCCAATTACAGTTCAGCCCACTAATTTTGGGTTCTAATCTATTTGAACCCGGCGTAAATACAAAAAAAGACCCGTTAACTTGAAAAACAATTTTATTGACTAGATAAAAATTTGAAAAAAAAAGTAAAAAATTGGAATAAATATTTAGATAACCCTTAGCATCTACTAAAAAATTTTGAGATTAATTACATGTCATATAGGACTGAACTACTTCATTCTAAGTTGAAACCCGCTATTTCAACATTCTGATCCGTTAAGAAATTTTCATGTTTTAACAATTTAAACCCTACAAAAATTAGGAAATAAAATCTAAATAATCCTATAAACTCAATGCATCATTATACAACCTTGTTTTAAGATCTGGACCATCCATATTTAATTTAAACACTGAATAACATCAAATAGGATATTTTATGTAAAATTGATAAATTCCTAATTCGAATACATTTAATGTAGATTTCTTCAATTGGTAATTGGACGTGTGATAAGCCCAGGTGAGTGTTCTTCTACTCACTTTTTAAGTATTATTTTTTTTTTATTATGAAATGTCTGTTTATTCTTATTATTAAATGGTAAATTACTAAATTGATTGTTGAAATTTCTAATATTTAGAAAATTGTTTAAATTGTAAGAAGGTGAGATGTTAGTATATTATAAAAATGACTATTATTTATCTGAAATCACAAGATACTATTGCACTGGATCATAATGACACTGAGATGAATTATGTTATCAAAGTCACTGAAAATGTATACTGTTCTACTGTTACACTGTCATCACTACTGTTATTGTTCATGCCATGTGATTCGTGTGACATGATTATTAGATAACTTACACGGGTGGGAAAATGATAGAGAAGACGGTATCGATATTTTGGTTGACCTAAGATACATGTTGTGCAGCCGATATACGGCTCTACTGCAGGGTTCCGGGGGATGACTGACATCCCATCTGTTATTGTTATATTACTATACTGTTACTGACTACCTAGCGGCAGGGCCTGGTTCAGCGCCAGACATCTGGCCGTGGTTCCGGGTATGCACGGAACCCACCTAAAACACAGATTCCCGTCTCTAACTATCGGTTTCAAATGACAAGACAATAAGAATAGACATACAAAGACATCTTGACAACATGACTGTACAGGATAGATATTATTTATTAAAAGGTTGTATAGTGTATATCACTGTGCTTATTTTGATTCTTGTATGTTGGATATTAGTATGTTAAGTATACCTGATAATGCATGTGTTGTTATATTTTGCATGTTTCTTCCATCCCTCTTTTATCACTCGCTTAGGTCGCTATTGACGGCCCTTAGTTTGTTTGCTCATGATCTGATTCAGGGACTCCACGGGACCAGGAGTACTTCGAGCACATTACTGGTCTCCAGTAGGCGGTTTTTATTCTCATTATATGGGAGACTTTATGGTTCTTTTCCCTATTTTGGACTCCACGGGACCAGGAGTACTTCGAGCACATTACTGGTCTCCAGTAGGCGGATTTTATTCTCATTATGTGAGAGACTTTATGCTTCTTTTCTTGGAATAAGTTGAACCTTTGGTGACATTAAGTGTTTGGTTTCTTCTAACTGGAATAATTGACTAACCTTGTTATTTGAATTAATGTACCGAGGCTTAATATATTTGTTTTGAAATTACATCGTCGGCTCTCGTCACATACCCCTTTTATGAGTATTATGGATGCGTTGACTTTGAGTTTGCTTAAATAAATTAAATCACCTATCTAACCACACTCCACTGTGGCATTATGATTTAGATATTAGGATTTGATAAAAAGGAACATGAGTTTGAAACTTGGCATAAATAAGTTAAGCACACAAATACATTTTATTATTAGAAGTGGAGGTGGATTATGAGTGGGAGCCTCCCATTGTGCTAAATGCACTTCATTTGGGCACTCTGTTGATCAATGTCCCACAAAATCAAAATGCAACCAAAAGGGGGAAACAGAGGTGAAGGAGAGTTCAGTGAATGCTTTAACAGATGGAGGTGCAAAGAAAAGATCCGTTAGCTCGATTGCTGTTGACAAAACCTCGGAAAGTACATCCCTCAGTTTCACTTACCGCGGGCCATTCAAGAGGGTGCAGCAGGGGAAGGGGTGAACCCATCCCTGCTTTCAAAAATCAACACAAGCAGCCAGTACAAGCTTTGCACTGGCCCATTGTGTTACAGGTTCCATGGGAGCCATCTCGGAGTTGGAGAGGAGTCAGCCGGCGTCAAACACAGCCCCAGAGCTGGCAAGTGAGCACAATAGGCAAGAATCCAAGTTGGGGGATGTGAGGGGGGAGTTGGGGAGTGCAACAGGAAATGGTAGTCAACTGGGAACAACTAACCTAGCAGAAGAAGCTCGTTCATTAGACAAATCGCAGACACAACAAGCACAAGAGGATCACCAAGCGCAGGTGGGGGGAAGAATGCATATCTGAAGATGGAGATCTGGACATTCCAAATTTCCCGCTAACCATGGTCAATCCTGAATGGGGGATGGAATACTTCGCCAACCAAAAATCAAAGTCGAAGAAGAAGAAAAATGGAATTGACCTTTGTCCCACACGAAGAAGCTCCATATTTCTGTAGGAATTGTTGGGCTGGAGACATATATGGGAGAGTGTTACCAAAACAAGGGTAGGATATATGCCAGAACTTTCGCTCTGTCGAAGTTCTGGTTTTTGAATGGGTGCGGAATCTATATGATGGATACACATCCAGGCTGTGTGTGATGGGATCAGTTTATATCAGACAATTTGTTACAAGGGCTGAGGAGTTCAAGTTGATACTACATCAACTTGCTTGAAGACACAGAGTTGATGAAGTATCAGTTCTGGATGGGAAGTCTCTGATCTAGTTTGAACATGAATAGCAGTTTTGCTGCAAGCAACAAAGTATGTGTAAGGGATGCATGTATGTGTAGAGGATATATGCAAGCAGCAGAGTTTTGCAAGCAACAGTTTTGCAAGCAACATGAATACCAATCTTGTTTTGGATATATTTGACTTTGTTGTTTTGGAGTTGCATGTATGTGTCGGGGATGAGTATATCAGTGAGTTAATGTATTTCAGTGAGTTTGCTGGAATGAGAGAGTGATAACTAGGAACTAGGTGTGTCATGGATGTAGTATGTATACCCCTTGTTCTAGTTATCAATAAAATTTTTTTTTATCTTTCAAAAAAAATGTATGTATGCATATATATACATGTATGTATGCATACACACACACATGCGACATCCTGACAATAACCTAACACGACTTACAATGTGCCGTCCCACTAGATGACAGCCAAATCTTGCAATACTAGATAATCTAACCCTAATCTAACATAAAAATAAACTAAAACATATAAATATCTATATAATAGAAGTACATGATAATAATTGTAATGCCCCGATCCCGCAGGTACAGAGACGTTACTGCAACGTATATACGTAGGTCGAAAATACCCTCATATATATATACGCTAAGTGATTAATGTTTATATTAGCATATTTTTCATCACATTTTCACATTTATCTTAATAAAATTCTGTTCACTAATGGGTGTTTCTTTTTATTTCTAGGTCCATGGCTTAAAGAAGAAAAGAGGCCCAAAACTTCAACATATTTGAGGATTTTTTAGAACCAAGAAGAAGCCCAGCACATGAAGCCCAATCTACTGTTCTTGGGAGCAAAAGTCAATACATTTATTGCAGATACATACCCCTCTCCTTGGCACAAGTATGCACGCTTCGGGCAGACTGGCGCTGGCATGGCCGCGTTTCCGCGGCCATCCTGGCGCCGCTCTGCCAGCGCCAGGGGCCGTGCTCCCCACTCCGTCTCCCCATACTCCAGTTCCTATAAATACTTCCCTGGACTTTCAGAGAGGCGGATATCCAGAGAACAGGAGTTCTTGTTAGTTGGTTATTGCATTTTTCTTTGCTTTTTTGTATTCCCTCTTTATTTCTTGTATTAGGTTAGCCATTAGAGAGAGAGTGAAGCTTGTATCTTGAAGGTGATAATCAAATACAAGTGAAATTCTTCCTCTACCACATTGTTCTTTGTAGTTTTACCTTACTTTTACTTGCACTAGTTTCGTATGTTTTCTCTCCTTTCATCTTCTCTTTTGTTTTCATTTACCATGTCTAACTAACTTTCTTATAGCATGGTTAACTAACTACTAACCCACTAACCTCTAGTAACTTGCTTGAACAACCCATATGAATCAATAAGTGTCAAACAAGCCCTGTGCAAAAAGAGTTATGATATCCTACGATGAGGGTTTTTAACTCTAACTTTCTAACAAGTATACTCACTTTCTTATTTCATGCTTGACTTCTAAGTTTTTGATGATTTATAGAAGTTGTTAACTCTACTTGATTTTTGTAAGTTAGTGGAACTCCCCATGCATCCTTGCCGATAACAATAGAGCACTTATTTCTTCCTCCATGCTTGCTTTCAAATGGATCTTGATGGAGGAATGTTCGAGTTTTGCCGTGTGAAGCAAGGTGATGGGAGAAACTTTCATTCGATCTACTACGTGAAAAATTCTTATACACAAGGTTTATGATTGCCTATAATCCATTGTGAGGCTATATTTTCAAGAAGCTAGAGGTTAGTGGGAGCAATTAGTAGAAGGTTAGCCATACATCTTTTCTATCTCTAAGAATACAATACACTTTTTCAACAACAAACTATTTCAAATCATCTCTACAATCTTTCTTGTTTTTCTTTCAAATTATTCTTTAAACAAAGAGACATCTCTTCTACGAACAAGACGATCGCACATCAAGGTTCAATCGCCTTCCCTCCTCGTGAACACGACCCGTATAAGCCACTTCGCTATTACGGAAGAATCGCTAAAGCTACTGCATCGACCATCTCTCTTTTACTTATTTTTGTGCATGCTTTTTAGCGATCAAATTTTGGCGCCGTTGCCGGGGAGGGGTAAAGGTTTTTCTTGATTGTTACTAAAGATTTCTCTTTCTTTTTGTGCAGGAGGAGGAGTCAAGGGACTAATCGCCGCACTAGACCTATACTTTCTTAGAAAAGAAGAGAACTTTTGTGCTCGGAGAAGCCTCGCATGCGAGACTTTTCTGATTGAAATACTCACAAAATTTCCTGTAGGGCTGCGGATAATTGCGCAAAGAAATTATCTTCTGCATATAATAGTTTCTTGTATGATGATTAGTGTTCCATTTGTATCATTTTACATCACATTTTCATGCATTTTATTAATAAAAATATGGTTTTTAATGGCTACTTCTCTTAAATTTCAGGTCCACTCTTTAATGGAGAAGAAGGCCCAAATCCAAGTTACTTTAAGGGTTTAAAGGAGATTAAAAGAGCCCAAATCAAAGAAGCCCATATCTGTAACGGACCAGAGAATATTCTCATTGTTCTAGAAGCTCCCGCAGTGCACCTGGGCAGTAACAGAATGCCAGAGAGATCTTGGCATAACGACCTAGGTTCTGCCGTGGAAACACGGCTTTGGCCGCGTTTTCACGGAAAATCTGTGGCCGTTGATGCAATGATTGATCCTACGGCTGCGATTGATAGTGATTAGCTCCTGGTGCCTACATAAAGACCCCCAGGGCCTCTGTTGAAAGAGAGGAGAGAATAACCATCATTTTAGGAGAAGATTTAGGATTTCTTTAGGTTTCTCTTTAGTTTTCTCTTTTAATTTTCATTTCACTTTTTAGATCCAGAAAAGAGAGAGGGTGAGAGGGAGGTCTCTGTAATTGAGAGTGACAATCAAATACAAAGCTTATGTTCTCTTTCCTCTAATTTCTTTCTCTTTTAATTCTTGCCATTTACTTTTAAGCTTTTTATTTCATTGCACTTTACTTTACTATGTCTTCTTCCTTGCTTTAATCATCCATGGATAACTAATCTCCTAACATGACAACTAAACTCTAACACAACTAACTACTAATTCTTAAGTGATGCTAACTTATATGACTCATTAGATGTTTATAATTTCTAGTCTTGTGCCTAACAAGTCTCTTTAATTCCCAATGAAGATGAGTATTATTTCTTATCTTAGTGAAGGTTTGTTACCCCCTCCATGTGATTCATTGGTGCCTTATTTAGAGCCTTATTTTTTTTAACAAGAGCCTTGATGGAACATGATGATGTGATCACCTTAGTATGCTAACAATTTCATGTACTAGCTTCTTATTTCATGCTAGCTAACCATGACTTTAATGATCTAATGAACCTTATAATCTTGTTATGCATATCTAAATTGTGAATTCTTAAGTTTCATTCTTGTGAACCTATTGGGAACTTATGATCCAAGGAGGCCAGCTAACCAAGCTAAGATGAGAACATCTCCACAAATTGGGACAACTTATTCACTTGACAAAGTAACATGGACAAGATGCCAATGAATCTATATGAGACACAAACCACCCAAGAGATTAGTAAGTTAGTAGTGTAGAGTCGTCAGTTAGTCATGATTTTCTCTCTATCTGATTAAAACTCTTTTTTAAACTCTTTTTCTAACACAAAATCCATTTCTCTTTTACTTTTTCAAATTCACCGTTTTCATTCTATCTTTTTTTCATTTTTCTTTTCTTAACACCACAAGATTCATCATTTTCTTTTTACCTTGTTTTCTTTTCCAATTCTTGAACAAAGAGGAACTTTTGTTTTCTTCTCAAAAACTAGAACAAAAAGAACTCTGAAAGCTTCCATCACAAGCCCTCCCTGTGGATACGACCCGTTATAGATTTTGCTACAAACGGTAGTTTGAAGGAGTAAAGTAATTTTACACACATATTCAGAGTTTGAAAATCGACATAAAAACTTACACGGTTTACTCTAAACTCTTGCTCCATCTCTTTCTCTAAATTCAAACAAATTTTTGGCGCCGTTGCCGGGGAGGGCGACAGTTTTCTGTTAAGTTTTTGGAACTAAACGATTTTTTCTTCTCTGTTGTAGGTTACAGGTTTTGGGAACAGGAAACCAAGCATTGCGGTAATATATAATTGGTCTTAGGTCTCAGCTCTAGAAAGCAGAGACCAAGAACCCTCTAACTTGTCGCGTTTTCTCGGCTTTGGTCGCGTTTCCGCGACAAGAAGGAGTTGTCTACTGACAATCTTTTTGCAGGGTTGCTTTCTTTGCAAAATCTAACTTATTGCAATATTTGTTTCTTGTATGCCATCATCAGAATCCTGCTAATAACCAACAATAAAAAGTTTGTTGAAAATTTAAAAAATTGATTAGACGTTTGCATCCTATGCACGTGTCTTTTCAATTCCTTTACTTTACTGTTGAAGAGTGCGGAGTAAGGTACGTGCACGTAGCATATAGAATAGGACTCATTTCTTAGTTGATTTAATCGCTTTGAGTGAATCTTATTTGTATATTCTGTACATTTTCACAAATTGACTTTAGGGCACCACCCTAGTAAATAAGATAAGGTAGGGATTTTCACCCTTCCTTAGCCTAAAAACAACATTTCAAGCACTCACAATCCCAAGCTTAATCTATAAATTGGTAGACGTTGGCCCCTAGGGACATCTGGACTCGATAGGAGATTAGCTGTGGTTAAAACTTATTTTAAATCATACACTAGTCAAATCAGTTTCTAAGGTTGGGATTAAGAGGTTAAGCCTCGAAGATATCGTGATTTGGCGTAATTAAGGCCCGTTGCTTATGCACGGATACCTCCCACCGTATTTTGTCCCTACCTGGCTGATTAGCTGTGGTCTGCTTCAAGCAACAGCCTTCATCGGAGAATCACCCAGTTAGGAGTCGTCTAGGTCCTGGAATCCTAGATAGGCTTGGTGATTGTTTTTCTTTATTATTGTTTGTTATTTTTTCTTTTTCCGATTGTTTGTTGGGTGAACGTTGTTTGTGTTGTGCATGCAAGAGTGGTATAGGGATCCTATTACATCAAGATTTGTTAGGAATACTACACTTGCACACACACCACTTCCTAATACAAATCAAATCATGGCAAATCACATTTCACTCCAAAACAAGTTTTACCCAATTCGTACTATACTTCCCTTCTGCGTTATATTATCTAAAGCTAATGGAAACAACTTTGAGTTAAAGCCCCAATTCATAAACACACTCCCTAGGTTCCATGGCTTAGAATCTAAGGACGCGTATTTCTTCATTCGAGAGTTTAAAGAAGTATGCTTGATGATGAGAATTCCCCAATTGGGGGAAGATGCTGTTAGATTGAGGTTTATTCCCTTTGCATTTATGGACATAGCCAAGAAGTGGCTATACAACTTGCCTGTTAGTTCTAATTCATCATGGAATGACTTTGTTAAGGTTTTTCTTAAGAAATTCTACCCTATCCATAAGACTGCGCTCATCAAAAAAAATATTATGCAGTGTATACAAGAAACAAATGAACCATTCTGGAAGTATTTGAAAGGTTTAAGGATTTGTTAGCCCAGTGTCCTCACCACAGAATAGAGAAGTGGCGACAGTGCCAAATTCTCTATGACGGGTTAGATTACCAGAATAAGACGCTCCTTGAGACTATATGTCAAGGAGAATTTTGAAGAAAGATGAGGATCAGGATTGGGACTTATATGAAGTTTTAGCTGAGAAAACTATTCAGTGGGAGCCTTACCCTGAAAAGACTAACCTAACAACTTTTAGAGCTGGTATGCATTCCATTGAGTCTTCTATAGCTACCGAGGCGAAAATAACCCAATTGATGAGGAGATTAGAACTACTTGAGGTTAGGGAGCCTAACTCAGTTAACCAGGTCAACCCAACACAAGTGATCAGTCCGGATTGCACCTACTGCCATGCTTTAACCCACGTATTTGAAGAGCGTTCAGTTTATCAAGCTCAATAAATGTTTCCTGAAAGTATGAATGTAGCCTATACCAGACCCAATTACAATCCTTATTTCAAGACGTACAACCTGGGATGGAGGAGCCATCCAAATTTTTCTTGGAATCAGTCTGGTCCTGAGCAGCCAAGGCAACAACTTTCCCGTCTGTACACTGCTCAAACCCATCAAACCAATTTTCATCAAGGTCAATCAAATTTTCAGTCAAATTATCAACACAATTTTCAGCCCGCTTACCAACATCAGCAACAAAATCATCCAGATAAGAAAGTGTCAGATTTGGAATGAATGATAGAAACTTTGTCCAAAACTCAAGCCTCAATGATGAACAATCATAACCAAGCTATTAATAGGCTAGAGTTCAAATAGGTCAATTGGCTAACTCACTAAATGAAAGACAAAAAGGAACATTGCCTAGTCAGCCATTGCCTAATCCAAAGAACCTCTTTCCTATTAATGAAGCTGAGGATATAATTCCGAAACAATGCAACACTGTTCATATCCTGAGATCCAAAAAACAAGTTGATAATAAGGTTTCTTATCATCCTGTTCCAACAATCCTGTGCCAAATCCTCCTGTGACTACGCTACAAGTTTCAAATGATCCATCTTCATCTTCAAGTTCACACAATCCACTATCAAGTCTAATCAAAAGAATAAAACAGATGAGCAAACTCACAAGCCTATTGTGTCATTTCCTAATAGGCTAGCAACCAACAAACCAATGCTCAAATGGAAAAGATTAGGGAATGTTTAATCAAGTTCAGATAAATGTGCCCCTTCTTGATGCCATACAACATGTTTCATCATATGCAAAATTTTTAAAAGACATGTGCACCAAGAAAAGAAAAATAAATGTTCCCAAGATTCAACATAAGTGAGTTGTTAAGCTGGCCCATCCCACCAAAATACAAAGACCCCGGGAGTCCAACCATTTCATGCATCATAGGACAGACCACAATAAACCGAGCACAACTTGATCTAGGAGCCAGTATCAATTTGCTTCCCTTTTCTGTGTATTAGCAACTCGGGCTAGGTGATCTCCGTCCAACCAGAGTTACTATATAATTGGCTGATCGTTCTGTAAAGATCCCCAAGGGGGAATCACAGATGTCCTATACAGGGCGGGGAGTTCATTTACCCTGTAGATTTCATCATTCTAGAAACACA
This sequence comes from Agave tequilana, assembly GCA_038442645.1. NCBI lineage: Eukaryota > Viridiplantae > Streptophyta > Magnoliopsida > Asparagales > Asparagaceae > Agave > Agave tequilana. The sequence continues at coordinate 118,061 of JAVJIF010013991.1, read as the reverse complement.
ACCCGTTCAAAACTCGAAAGATCAAACCCCGGTCATTTTAGGATGACATTTCCTAGCAACTGCAAATGCGATCATAAACTATAGGAATGGGTCACGCATTTGACTTTCGGTGACATGACATGAGAGGTAAATGTTTTCCACTTGGAAAAACAACCTCGCAATTTGGATGACCAATCATTTGAAGTGAACTTGATTGAAGGACTCACAAGTGAACATGAAACGGAGTTAGAATATGAGTGTGATCATGAATTTGATTTGGAGTCAGATGATTTCAATCTTGATCAAATCATTGAATCCACAATTGAATGGGCAACAAATGCTACCCTAATCATTCCCTTATAAGAAGAACAACCATTGATAGATCATACCCCTTCTTTAGAACTGAAAGTTCTTCCTAGTCATCTCAAGTATCAGTACTTGGGTGAAAAGGAAGCTTTCCCTGTGATCATCGCTTCTCATCTTACGGAACAACAAGAAGAGGATCTTCTTGCTGTATTAAGGAAAAACAGAGAGGCCATTGGTTAGACCATGGTCGATATAAAGGGGATCAGCCCATCCATTGTACAATATAGGATTCATGTGACAGAAGAGGCCAAACCAAAACGTGATCCACAGCGTCGACTGAACCCAATTATGCAAGAGGCTGTCCGTACTGAAATTGTGAAGTTTCTAGATAATAGGATCATTTATGTCATATCCGATAGTCAGTGGGCTAGTTCAATCCATGCTGTGCCCAAGAAGGCAAGCTTTACTGTAGTAGAAAATGACAAGAAAGAATTAGTACAAACTCTTCTTCCAACGAAGATATGAGTTTGTATTGATTATCGCAAACTGAACGCTGCCACATGTAAAGACCACTTCCCTCTTTCTTTCATAGACCAGATGCTCGACAGATTGGCAGGGGACGAATATTATTGTTTCCTGGATGGATATTCAGGATACAATCAAATACCAATAGCTCCCGAGGACCAAGAAAAGATGACTTTTACCTGTCCATTTGGAACGTTTGCATACCGACGAATGTCCTTTGGGTTATGCAACGCTCCTGCAACGTTCCAACATTGCATGCTTAGTCTTTTCTCATACATGGTAGAAAGATTTCTGAAGATTTTTATGAATGATTTTTGATATACGGCGATTCCTTTGACCAGTGCCTGCATCATCTGAAGTTAGTTTTAAAAAGATGCATGGAGAAGAACTTGACAATCATTTCATGATCAAAAAAGGAATTGTCCTTGGGCACTAGATCTCAAATAAAGGAATTGAGGTTGATAAATCTAAAGTGGAGGTGATAAAAAAACTCTCTGAACCCAAGTGCTTAAAAGACATCCGATCTTTTCTAGGCGCGCTGGGTTTTACAGAAGGTTTATTAAAGAGTTTAGCAGAATTTCTAGATCTTTAACTAATCTTTTAGGAAAAGATGTACCTTTCCATTTTGATAAGGAATGTCTACAAGTTTGAGAAGAACTAAAATAAAGACTTGTCTCGGCACCAATAATATTAGCACCTGATTGGACTAGACTCTTCGAAATCATGTGTGACGCCTTTGATTATGCCATAGGCGCTGTTCTAGGATAGCGTATTGATAACAGGCAACATGTGATTTATTATGCTAGTAGGACGCTAAACGAGGCCTAACTCAATTACACAAAAACTGAGAAGGAATTTTTAGTAGCTGTGTTTACGTTGGAGAAATTCCGCCAGTACCACTAGGGTCTAAGACAATAATTTTCATTGACCACTCCGCCCTCAGGTATTTGATGCAAAAGAAGGATGTAAAGGCAAGGCTTATTCGTTGGATGCTTCTTTTGCAAGAATTTGACCTAGAAATAAAGGATAAAAAAGGGCGTTGAGAATGTAGTGGCTGATCACCTTTCAATGATTCCTAATGCACCAACAGAGATGATACCAATCAATGAAATTTTTCCTGACGAACACATCTTCGTGATGTGTAAAGAGCTTTGGTATGCCGATATTGCAAACTACCTTGCAACCGGGCAAGCACCTTCGAATTGGTCAAATCAGGACAAGTACCGCTTTTTAACAAAGATACAGTTCTTCTTTTGTGATGAACCGTATCTATTCAAATATTTCCCTGACCAGATCATTAGAAGGTGCCTTCCTGAGGATGAACATAAAAACGTTTTGATATTTGTCATGAGTTGACTTGTGGTGGATACTTTGGTCCACGAAAGACTGCCGAGAAAGTTCTTCAGAGTGGTTTCTACCGGCCCACTCTCTTCAAGGACGCTTATACTTTTTGCAAACTCTGTGCCAAATGTCAGATGACGGGTGTAGGCTGTCCAAAAGTTACTGGAGGACAAGCTATTGAAAAGCAAAGTTATAAGCTCTAGACGCGAGGGACTATCACCCGCGTCTCAGCGTTAAGGCGCATTGGCTCGACACCCGCATCTCAGCATCAAGGCGCGTTGGCTCGACACCCGCGTCTCAGCATCAAGGCGCGTCGGCTCGGACACCCGCGTCTCAGCATCAAGGCGCGTTGGATTGAAACCCGCATCTCAGTTATAACCGCCTTGGTTAAGGGACCAATCACTGCCACATGTAAGGGAAATCAGCCCCATCGTGGCATGTCTTTAGCAGGCACGTGGGTTAGTTACCGCCCATGTAGCGGGGAAGTTGGCCCTCATTGTGGAGCGTTTTCAGGGGGCACGTTCACCCTGGGACCTCTATAAATAGCCTTGTTTGCATCAACAAAAAAAAAGAAGAAGAAGGAGAGATTGGAGAGAATCAATCCGGGAATCGAGAAATCGACAATCGGCAATCAGAAGGAGAGAAGAAGCAGATCAACTCTTCAGCAAGTTCGCTGCGTACGAGCTAGCCTTCGCCTACCTTCTCTTTTAGAGTTTTGGTAGACGGAGCTGTGTCACTCTTTCTACCGGCCGAAGAGGAGATCCCTGAAGGACGGTCATCTGGTCAACGGAGAACAAGATTCACTCTCCACCGCCACATGAAGAACCCAGCCTTAAACAAAGGGGGAATTCAAGATTCAATATTCTCCCTCCTTGTAACCGGAAGGAACAGTTCTTATTGTAATCTTTTTCATTTGATTCAAGGAAAACTTTTACGGCAATTCACTGTCTCCCTCTTCCCGGGTCCTACAAGAGATGGCGACTCCGCTGGGGACTACGTTTGTCACTGAGGAGCAAATAGTGGCGCAAGATGACGTCCACTATAAGGGGAAGATGGTCGAATCGCTCGTTGTCGAGTTCGACCAGGCGAAGTACGAAGAGTTTCTCTCTTCCGGCTCCAAGAGCCCAAAGACCCGCGTCTGCCGCCGGGTCTCGACGGGGAATGGCCTCGAGGCCCAATCCATGGCTTTCTCGAGCTCCCTGCTGCCGACTGTGCCAAGCAAGGTACCCGCGCCAACGCTTCTCAGAAGGCCCGCGTGGTCCCAGGCACACCTGCCTTTGCGACCAACCGCGTCACACAGAACACCCGCGTCAGCGTCTCTCAGGAGACCCGCGTGGTCAAAATCCCTGATGTTCAACATCAGGATGTTGTTGGTCTCTCTCCACCTCCTCGACGCAATCGAAACGCTGAGCGTCGACGGAGGAGACGTGCGCGTCAGCTGCAAGTTGGAACCGTTGGTTGTCCAACTGAGGCTGGACGCGACGTACAATCTCGCGCCTTGCTCGCGCCGCGTCCAGTACGTGAAGTTCGCGTTTGGCGTCCAAAACGCGAGATTCCTTCAGTTAGGTCCTCCGAGGACCAACTCATCAAACGCCAAGGTGAGACCTCTGCGCCTCGTCAAGCGCAAGAGGCACGAGCTCATAGGCGTGGGGCCCAGCAGCAGCCCATCCCCTCTCAAGTGTCTCCGCCCAGACGCACCAGGCAGCAACGCGAGACTCGCGTTTCATCTCAGCAGAGACGCCAGACGCGCGTTTCACAGCCGCGTCGCGAGAACCGCGTCCCTGAAGCCCGCGTCCAGGCTGTGCAGCACATGGATGCCTCCCGTCTTCGACGTTGCGAGGTTGATCTTTTCAATCCCCCTCCCATGGATTTGAGGGATTATCTGACGAAGAAAAGAAGTGCCAATCAGGCCACTTCGTCGTGTTGCTGCCAACGGCTCATCCATATGCTCACTGAGTGCCGTTGCGGATCGGGCGTGCACCAGCAGTCTTTAGTCAGACAGCTGACCCTGATTCCTTCGTCAGCTAAAAGAAGACGCTCCCACAGAAGGAGAACCTTCTCTGACGTTGGGTACCCGGAGCTCACTGCAAACATGACAAGCAGGAGTAAGGGAAAGCAACTTGCAGTCAGCTCAGACGACTCCGAGTCTGACTCTGAACCGGAAGGAGTGTATCGACACACTCGCACCCGGACTGGGGCTATTCCCCCAATTGATTATAATGCCTTAGCCCATGGCATTAATGATTCTCACTCCGCTGTAGCGGAATCAAGGGCTTCAAACTCTTCCGTCGAGAAGGAGACCTCCGCCTACATGACAGGCGCTCATGAGGAGACGACTAAACGTTTGGAGCAGATCCAGAAGGCACAAATGGATATGATTCTTGCTCAGCAGGAATCTATCAACTCCCTCAAGCAGGCGATTGCACAGCTGCTCGAAGATAGGAGGAGATCCCCTCCTAAAAAGTCAAAGGGCAAAGGGAAAAAGGGAGAGAAAGCTCATCTTCCGAACCTTCTGAGGAGACGCGGCGATCTACCTCTGGCTCGTCCAAGTCTTCGTCGCAAGTAAAAGGCGGCCAAGACCAGGGAAAGGCTCATGTTAAAAGAATGAGTCAACTGGAGCGACGCCTCGAGGCCCTTGCCAATCGCAAAGACCTCCAAGAAGTAGGAGTGGTCCGGCCCTACCGGCTGAATGGGACTTGGTTCCGTACCCGCCCAAGTTCAAAGCTCCAACTCTTCAAGCCTTTGATGGGAAGGGGTCACCCAACCAGCACATCTACTACTTCAAATCCCAAACCGGAAATGTAGTAGATAATGACGCCATCCTGGCACGCCTGTTCATCGGCACCCTGAAAGGGTTGGCCTTTGAATGGTTTATGAAGCTCCCAAAAGGTTCTATCAAGAACTGGGGCGATTTGGAGAAGCTCTTTTTAACACGCTTCTTCGAGGATGACTCCGAAGTCACAATGCCAACCCTTTTGGCTACCAAACAGCGAAAAGGGGAGTCCGTCAAATCTTTCGTGGAAAGATTTCAGAACATGGCACTCCGGTGTCCAAGCGGTATGACCCAGGCCACCCTGGTGGAAACATGCCGTCACAATCTCCAAACATCGCTCCTTGCTCAAATAGGAGTTGCTGAAAGCCGCACCTGGAAGCAATTAGTCCAACAAGGTGAACAGGCTGAGGAGATTGTCGCCCGCGTCAGAGCGGAGGAAGGTAAGCCTAGGCCGGAAAGGGCGACAAGGCGTGCGCCAGATACATCCCTCCAAACAAAGCGGAAGGATAATTTGCAACGGAGACCAAATCTCCGCCAAACCTCAATCAGGCAAGGCGAGTGGCTCTTCAAGCCAGCCACGCGCCAACAAGCAATATTCCTTCAAGGAAGAACATGTCGATTCGCTCTTTAAACTACTCAACAAGAGCAACCGACTGAAGCTCCCTGAAGCTCGACGCCCAGAGGAGGTCGGCAAGACCGACAATCCCAACTACTGCATGTATCACAGGATGTTGGGACACCCCACTAAGAGCTGCTACGTCTTCAAGGACATCCTTCAGGCTCTGATTGACGCGGAGGTGTTAAAGCTCCGACCAGAGCAGAAGAAGGTGACGGCTAATGTGACGTCGGTTCTCCAGTTCGGGAGACAACCTCCAACGCCTGCGGGGGTGACTCCTGTTCCGAAAGGAGAGCTGAGAGTGGTCAACACAGACCTCACCAGCAGCAGCATGAGAAAGGCTTGGTACCCGTCCCTACACCTCAAGGGGAAATCATGTGGGTCCACCCTGACCTTGTCAATGAGCAGCAATGGACTACTGTGACCAACAGGAAATCCAAAGGTAAGGCAAAAGCCTCATCCTGCAATGTAGTGGGTGCCTCCTCTCGAGAAGCGGAGACTGATATCCCTTCACTGACCGACTCAGAGGAGGAAACGATAGTCTTGGCCGCAGAGCCCAACCAACTGATGGCGGGAACCCGTTCAGGACAGGCGTACTTGAAACAGTACGACGAGACGGCGATAGCCCTCCACAACCAACTGCGGAGCCAGTCAGGCCCTCCACAAAGCCACCTGTGGAAAAGCAGAAGGGGACTCGATTTTCTCGAGCCCTTCAAAAGGGCATCGCGGAAGGATCTACGGCACCTTACCGCTTTGATGTCCTGACTCAGTTGGCCAACATTCCGGCACGCATTACCTTGTATGAACTTCTTAGACTATCAAAGTCGACCAGGGAAGCTCTGCAAGAAGCTCTGGCAAATGCTGAGGTCTTCATGACCCAGGTGCCGAAGGAGGAAGATGTAGAGGATTGCCTCCACACCTCCCAGAATGCCCCCGCATCACCTTCACGGCAGATGATATGCAGGTGAAAGGGAAGCATGATCGACCCCTGTACTTCACAGGATATATTGGATCGTCCGAGGTGTTGAAGCCTAACAAGTTCAAGATGTTGAAGCCTATCAAGTTGCAAGATTTTGATGATGGACAAACACTTCTACCTCATGATGATTGCTCTACCTCAGATGAAGACTATTGAAGATTATGGGTGATTTTGGAAGTTTTGTGTAACTTTAGAATATATGTGAATAGCCTTGATCACTTACACAAATAAACCTTCCCAAGTCGACTTGCCCTATTGATATAGTCGACTAACCCATACTTAGTCGACTTGCCAAAAACCCTAGTCGACTAGTTTCTTCCAAACCAAAATTCTAACTCTCTGTTTGGACTCTGAATGCAAATTAGTCGACTTGACTTTCCTACCTAGTCGACTAACAGATACCCTAGTCGACTAACCCATTTTCCAAGTCGACTAATATCAGATACAAAATTTATCCAACTCTCTGTTTCTGTCTGAAACAAAAATTAGTCGACTACACCTATTTACCAAGTCGACTAATACAGTTTATAGTCGACCAACCACTATTTTTAGTCGACTAAATTCAGTTATCCAGAAACCTATTTTTCCAACAGACATATCCCTAGTCGACTAATTGATAAACCTAGTCGACTAATAGTTGAAGTTTTGCCTAGACTAGTCGACTAACTCAGAATCCTAGTCGACTATAGGCAGTTTCTGACTGTTGGACAGTTTCTCTTATCTGATCCATTTGACAACGTTTTCCAACGTTTAAAATGTCTGAATTGGTTCCATAACTACCCTAACTGACCCTAGTCTACAGCTATAAATAGGGAAGTTATTCCTAAGGCCAATTACTAATTCTTTCCATCAGTTTTCAAAAGAAAAATTTCCAGAAACCTGAAAAACTGAATCCCTAACTTCTGTTCTTCACCAAAAGCCATTCCCTAAGTGAAGTTCTCTGAAGTTAAACTTTCCTATACTGAACCTTGTCCACTACACATTCAGTATCAAGGCTATAGGAAATCATTGTATTCATTCAAAGAAGATTTTGTACAAGGCGTCTTCTTGGAAGTAGAAGAAAGCTGTACAAGGCGTGTTCTCTTTGGTGTAAAGAGGAGTTGTGCACATTTGGCAAAGGGTGTTTGTCAAGTGGTGTACAAGGCATTTGTTGTGGGTCTACACAAGTAAAGAAAGGAAAATCTCAAGCATTTTGCTTGGGGACTGGATGTAGGTCATAAGGACCGAACCAGGATAACTCTCGTGTGTTTGCGTTTGTATTTTCTGTGTTTATCTTGTGATTACTTTATTTCCTGCAAGTAATTTGTTTAATTATCTATAAATACTATTCACCCCCCCTCTAGTGTTGTGTTGCTTTGATTATAGATCCTACATTTGGTATCAGAGCGGGTTCAAGGCAACAACCATACAAAGATGGCAACGGAGTTCCCATCATCCCAATTCAAAGAAGGGCATTCTACACAACGTCCACCGCTATTTGACGGAACCAACTACAACTATTGGAAGTGTAGAATGAAGATCTACTTGCAGTCGCTCAACTACGATCTTTGGAACATTGTAGAAGCATCATACACCAAGCCAACAACCAACTACAACGCTTGGAGTGAAGATCAAAAGAAAATGCAAATCTTGATGCCAAGGCGATGAACGCTCTATTTTGTGCTTTAACCAAAGAAGAGTTCAACCGTGTGTCTACATCCACTTCTGCACATCAAATATGGCATACTCTTCAGGTAACTCACGAAGGCACAAATAAAGTTAAGGAATCTAAAATATCTGTTCTTGTCCACAGATTTGAGTTATTCAAAATGAAGGAGAATGAAACCATATCCGAAATGGTTACAAGATTCACCGACATTACCAATTCATTAGCATCTCTTGGAAAGGACTACACCCAAGTTGAAAGAGTCCGTAAGATTCTTCGTGCACTCACACCGGAATGGGAAAGGAAGACAACCGCAATTGAAGAAGCAAACGATCTCTCAACTATGACATTAGAAAACCTAATCGGTAATCTAATGGCATATGAAGTGCAAATAGAAGAAAGAAAGAAGGACGAACAACAACATCAATCCAAGAAGAAAGTACTTGCCTTCCATACAACTTCAGATACGGACAATTCGGATGAAGATGAAGAAGAAATGGCCATGCTTTCAAGAAAGTTCAAAAGATTCCTAAACAAGGTAAGTTTAAAAAGAATAAAGATTCTAACGATATTCCTACTTGTTTTAAGTGTAACAAACCAGGCCACATGAAGAAGGATTGTCCATTGATGAAATCAAAAGAACACTTCAAGACTTTCAACAAGTTCAACAAGTTCAACAAGAAGAAGAAAGCCTTCCAAGCAACATGGGATGATAGCGACTCATCTTCCTCTGACGAAGAAGAAGCAACGGAAACCGCCAATATCTGCTTCATGGCCCAAGAAGATGAGGTACAAGATTATGATGAGTTATTAGAAGCTTTTAATGAATTGTTTAATAATTTCAAAAATGAAAAGATTAAAAATAAAGTCTTAATAAAGGAAAATGAAAGACTCATTCATGAAAATGCATGTTTTGTTTCTCAAACATCTTCTCTAAGTTCTCAAAATGAAGATTTTGAAAAAGTTATTGCATCTTTAAAAAAGGATAATGAAATTTTCTTAAAAGAAAATTCTTTACTTAAAAAGGAAACTATTTCTTTAAATTCTAGAATTTCTATTTTAGATAAAGACATGATTGTTTTCAAAATTAAGTATGAAGATCTTTTGAAAAATGTAACAAAGTTTAATAAAGGAAAAGAGAATTTAAATGTTTTATTATCTTCTCAAAAGATGTCTAACAATCATTTTAGTCTTGGTTTTTCAAAAGATAAGATGTATAAACCTACTCATGTTGGTATTGGATTTTCAAAAACTAATTTTGTAAAATCTACACATCTTCATAATAATAATTCTTTTGTGAAAAGAAATACTATTTCAAAAAGAATTAGATACAAATATATATGAGTTCCTAAGAATCTTAATAATGTTGATAAAAATGTTTATATTGCATCTTATATACATGATGTGTGTAATTCTAAGAATTATGTTTATACTAACAAGTGGAAACCAAATTCCAATTGGATTTGGGTTCCTAAAGGCTAATTTTTCGGACCCTATCATGATGGGTACCATACATATTGTTTTTATCTTATAGGTACCTTATAAAGAAAAGTGGATACTTGATAGTGGGTGTTCCAAACACATGACCGGACATATGCAACTACTATCTTCCGTTCAAATCAAAAAGGGAGGTACAGTGATATTTGGAGACAATAACAAAGGAAAAGTTATTGGTACCGGCATAGTTGGTAACATTTCAAAACCCCTTATTGAAAATGTTCTTTTGGTAAGAGGTTTAAAACACAATCTATTAAGTATTAGTCAATTATGTGATAAGGGTTATAAAATTGTTTTTGAAGAAGATGCTTGTCTTATTTATGATACTAATATGAAAGATATTTTATTTAAAGGTTTTCGAAACAATAACATTTATGAGTTATCAATAACATGCATGTCATCTAATGATAATTTATGTCTACTTGCTTCTAATAATGATTATTTTTATGGCATAAAAGATTTGGTCATTTGAATATGAAAACTATTTCTAAGATTTCTAAATTTGATTTAGTTAAAGGTCTTCCAAAAATGCTTTTAAAAAGGATTATTTTTGTGATTCTTGTCAATTAGGAAAACAAGTTAAATCATCTTTTAAATCAAAGGATTTAGTTTCTGCAAATAGACCTTTAGAATTATTGCATTTGGATTTATTTGGCCCTACTCGTGTTTCTTCATTAAACAAGAGTAGATATGTTTTTGTCATTGTTGATGATTATTCACGTTTTTCATGGGTAATTTTTCTTAAAAATAAAAATGATACTTTTGATGAATTTGTAAGTTTTTGTAAAAGAATTCAAAATCAAAAGTCTCTAAACATAGTCACTATTCGAAGTGATCATGGAGGAGAATTTGAGAATGAATCTTTTTCAAATTTCTTTAATAAGTATGGTATTACACATAATTTTACATTTCCTAGAGCATCTCCTCAAAATGGTGTTGTAGAGAGAAAGAATAGGACTTTGCAAGAATGTGCTAGAACTATGCTTATGGATAGTAACTTACCAAAATATTTTTGGGCTGAAGCTACTGCTACTGCTTGTTATGTTTTAAATCGTGTGCTTATTCGACCATTTTTAAATAAAACATCTTATGAATTGTTTCATAATAGAATTCCAAAAGTTTCTTATTTTAAGATTTTTGGATGTAAATGCTTTATCTTAAATACAAAAGATGCTTTAGATAAATTTGATGCTAGATCCAATGAAGGTATTTTTGTTGGATACTCTACTCATAGTAAAGCATATAGAATTTTTAATAAGAAAACATTTACTATTGAAGAATCATTACATGTTAAATTTGATGAATCCTTGACTAAACCTGTTTCTAATACTTCTCCACATGATGATGATCATATCATAGATACTCCTAATGATAATATTGTTATATCTTCTGTTGATACTAACATGTCTAAGGATGAAGAGATTCCTACCGAGTTACCGAAAGCCTATGTTGAAGTAAGGAATCATCCACGAGATTTGGTGATTGGAGATATAAATCAAGGCGTTCAAACGAGATCCAAGTTGAACTACATGACACAAATTGCCTTCATTTCACTCATTGAACCGAAGAATATCAACGAAGCATGTGCGGATGATTTTGGACAATTGCCATGCAGGAAGAGTTGAACCAATTTGTAAGAAATAATGTTTGGGATCTTGTACCACGTCCTAATGATCATCCTGTCATCGGTACCAGATGGGTCTTTAAGAACAAACTCGATGAATCCGGTGAAGTCATTAAGAACAAAGTAAGGTTAGTAGCACAAGGGTACAATCAAGAAGAAGGTATTGATTTTGATGAAACTTATGCACCAGTAGCAAGACTTGAATCTATTCGTATATTACTTGCTATCTCATGTTTTTTAAATTTCAAACTTTATCAAATGGATGTTAAAAGTGCCTTTTTAAATGGAATTATTAAGGAAACTATTTATGTTGAACAACCTCCAGGTTTTGAACATGAAAAATTTCCAAACCATGTTTTTAAACTTAAAAAAGCTTTATATGGTTTAAAGCAAGCACCCCGTGCTTGGTATGATAGATTAAAAAGTTTTCTTTTAAATTCTGATTTTAAAATGGGAAGAGCAGATACTACTCTTTTTATTAAACATGTTAATAAAGATATCTTAATTATTCAGATATATGTTGATGATATCTTATTTGGTTCTACTAACGATAATCTTTGTCAAGAATTTTCTAAGACCATGCAGAGTGAATTTGAGATGAGCCATATGGGCGAACTTACTTACTTCCTCGGTCTACAAATAAAGCAAATGAAGGATGGAATCTTCATCTCCCAATGCAAATACGCTAAGGAACTTCTAAAGCGATTTGGCATGGAAAATTCTGGTCATAAGAATACTCCCATGAGTACGACTACTTTTTTGGACAAAGATGAAAATGGTAAGAATGTCGATCAGAAACTCTATCGAGGTATGATTGGCTCTTTACTTTATATTACTTCAAGTAGACCTGATATTATGTTTAGCGTATGCTTATGTGCTAGATATCAGTCAAATCCTAAGGAATCACATATTAAAGCAGTGAAAAGGATCTTTAGATATTTAAATAACACAATCAATTATGGTTTATTTTTATCCAAAATCATGCACATTCGATTTATTATCATATAGTGATGCTGATTTTGCTGGTTGTAAATCTGATCGGAAGAGTACTAGTGGTACTTGTCACTTTTGGGACATTCACTAGTATCATGGTTCAGTAAAAAGCAAAATTCTGTGTCATTATCAACAACTGAGGCAGAATATATTGCTGCTAGTGTTGCATGTGCACAAATTATATGGATGAAACAAACCTTACTTGATTATGGCATGACTATCACAAACTCACCTATTATGTGTGATAATACCAGTGCTATTAATTTATCTAAAAATCCTGTTCATCATTCACGTACCAAACATATTGATATTAGACATCATTTTTTACGTGATCATGCTTTAAAAGGTGACATTTCATTAACTTTTATCTCAACTGATAATCAAATTGCTGATATATTCACAAAACTTCTGAAAGAAGATACTTTTATTAAATTTAGAAGAGATTTGGGTATTTGCAATTTTCCGATTTTTAAACATTTTTTTCAGATTTTTTCAAAGGCAATTTTTTTACCTAAGTTAGTCGACTTACCATGTTTATTAGTTGACTTATATAAGACTTAGTCGACCTGATTTTTTACCTAGTCGACTCCTGTAACAAACAGAAACTTCAATTTCTGATTTGTCAAAATTTAGTCGACTATAGTAAATTAATAGTCGACTAGTCCCATTATTAGTCGACTAATCTTGTCCTGTAAGTCGACTAAAACTGTGAAATTTTGTTTTCTGTTTTCGGATTTCCACTTCAAAACCCGACCCGATCTTTAAGTCAAGGATCCAATAAGGTCTATCTTTAATCCTACCCATTGATATATTTCCAGGATTAATCCTTACCCTTGTTTCATTTCATTACCTTACTAAAACCCTAGTTTTTCCCTCATTCTATCTTCCAGCCGAGAAGCCCTAGTCGACCAGCAGCTTTGGAGAAGAAAATCTGCAGGAGTCTTCTACAGTTGATTTCCTTCAAATTCCTCCAATTTACTTCAATATCTTGGTATAAACTTTCCATTCTCAGTTCTTTACTTGCTTATCTACTGCTATCTTGCATCAAATTTAGTTTTCACCATGTCAAAATCAAAGAAAACTAAATTTACCCCTTCATCATCATCTTCCACTGTTGACTTTAAGAAATTCCTTAAGAATCCAGGTCTAGAAGAGGATTACCATAGATTATCATCTTTAGACATCATTCCAGGGAGATTTGTCAAGTATGATGATTTTTACCAATATGATATCATGTCCTTTTTGAGAAATTGTGAACTGTATAATATGTTTTCTACTGAATTTAAGCAAGCATATTATCCATTCCTCATTTATCTGTTTTATACAAACTTAGCCTATGAAGATAATGAGGACGCTGTCCATCTTTACTCTTATGTTAAGGGTGTCCACTTGAAACTTTCTCCAAAAACTATTGGCCGTATCCTGTCCATACCATTTACTGGCCTCTTACTTGATGAAATCGTTATGGATGATGAGGATGTCTTAAGCCAAATCTTTCTACCTGGCCACAGATTGCCTATGACCAACAATAAACTAAAACCTATTCCACGTCTTATTGGTAGAATCCTCTCATATAATATCTGTCCCAAAACTGGTAGTTACAATTACTACTCCAGGGAATTATCCTCTTGTGTCTATGGTATTATGGCTGGACTCGAGGTTAATTGGGCTAAGATCATCTTTGATACTATGGTCAAGTTTCATTCATCTTTCCTTCCTTTTGGCGCCTTTTTGACACCTATTTTTCGGAAATATCATGTTGATCTAGCTTCCGAAACTAGTGTTGTTAAGATCTTTGAATTGTTTGATCGTGCCGCCATACACTGAATGAAACTGACTGATACTCCTCCACAACATCCCTCTTCACCTCCACCTAGTCCCACTCAAGGTCCATCTTCCTCTTCACAACCTCCTTTCAATGATCCACCTCCAACTCAACCACCTCCATATGCTGATGCATTCTACAATTCCATGTCTGCTCAAATTGCATCTATTCAAACCCAACAACAAGCTTTGCAAGACTCTCAGTCTCAAATTCTTGAGAATCAATCTTTGTTGCTGACTCGGATGGATTCCTTTGAATCTACTCAAGCGGCGATTCTGAGTCTTCTCAAGATCCATTTCCCGCCCCCTCCTCCTCCCGGATCCGAGCATTGAAGACTTTGGCGTTGGTGTTTCTTTATGTTTTTGCTTTTGAAACTCTTATGTATTTTCTGTTTTTTGTTTAAAGACTATGTCAGTTTTTGTTTTCAAGACTATGTATTTTCTCTTTTTGTTAATGCCAAAGGGGAGAATTTTATGTTATGTGTTATGTTAAATGTTCTGTTACATGTTCTGTTACATGATTATGTGATATGTGTATCTGGTTATCTGTGTTATGTGATATGTGTATCTGTGTGTTCTTTGTGTTCATGTTACATATATTCTGAAAAATCTGCATGTATTGCAACTTTGTGACAAAATCAAGGACATTTAACATATATATGTTATGGATACTAACATATGACCATGCAGGTGCAACTTAACATTTTCTGCAGGGGCAATATATTTTTATAACCTAGTTACTGCAGGGGAGTTTTGTTGCAGGGGGAGCCATCATAAACATAAGTTGTCATCATCAAAAAGGGGGAGAATGTTGAAGCCTAACAAGTTCAAGATGTTGAAGCCTATCAAGTTGCAAGATTTTGATGATGGACAAACACTTCTACCTCATGATGATTGCTCTACCTCAGATGAAGACTATTGAAGATTATGGGTGATTTTGGAAGTTTTGTGTAACTTTAGAATATATGTGAATAGCCTTGATCACTTACACAAATAAACCTTCCCAAGTCGACTTGCCCTATTGATATAGTCGACTAACCCATACTTAGTCGACTTGCCAAAAACCCTAGTCGACTAGTTTCTTCCAAACCAAATTCTAACTCTCTGTTTGGACTCTGAATGCAAATTAGTCGACTTGACTTTCCTACCTAGTCGACTAACAGATACCCTAGTCGACTAACCCATTTTCCAAGTCGACTAATATCAGATACAAAATTTATCCAACTCTCTGTTTCTGTCTGAAACAAAAATTAGTCGACTACACCTATTTACCAAGTCGACTAATACAGTTTATAGTCAACCAACCACTATTTTTAGTCGACTAAATTCAGTTATCAGAAACCTATTTTTCCAACAGACATATCCCTAGTCGACTAATTGATAAACCTAGTCGACTAATAGTTGAAGTTTTGCCTAGACTAGTCGACTAACTCAGAATCCTAGTCGACTATAGGCAGTTTCTGACTGTTGGACAGTTTCTCTTATCTGATCCATTTGACAACGTTTTCCAACGTTTAAATGTCTGAATTGGTTCCATAACTACCCTAACTGACCCTAGTCTACAGCTATAAATAGGGAAGTTATTCCTAAGGCCAATTACTAATTCTTTCCATCAGTTTTCAAAAGAAAAATTTCCAGAAACCTGAAAAACTGAATCCCTAACTTCTGTTCTTCACCAAAAGCCATTCCCTAAGTGAAGTTCTCTGAAGTTAAACTTTCCTATACTGAACCTTGTCCACTACACATTCAGTATCAAGGCTATAGGAAATCATTGTATTCATTCAAAGAAGATTTTGTACAAGGCGTCTTCTTGGAAGTAGAAGAAAGTTGTACAAGGCGTGTTCTCTTTGGTGTAAAGAGGAGTTGTGCACATTTGGCAAAGGGTGTTTGTCAAGTGGTGTACAAGGCATTTGTTGTGGGTGTACACAAGTAAAGAAAGGAAAATCTCAAGCATTTTGCTTGGGGACTGGATGTAGGTCACAAGGACCGAACTAGGATAACTCTCGTGTGTTTGCGTTTGTATTTTCTGTGTTTATCTTGTGATTACTTTATTTCCTGCAAGTAATTTGTTTAATTATCTATAAACACTATTCACCCCCCCTCTAGTGTTTGTGTTGCTTTGATTATAGATCCTACACGAGGTAAACCGCATCCAGGTAGATCCAGGGTCCGCGTTGAGCATCATGCCTCGCCGGGTCATGCAACATCTCGGCATTCCTACCCATCGTTTGAGCCCCACCCAGACAACTATCTATGGGTTCAATGCTAACCAGACCCGTCCGACGGGGAAGATTAAGCTCAGGTGTCAGATTGGAAGTCTCAAGTCGGAAGTGACATGCTACATCATCGACGCCGACACTTCCTACAATCTATTGCTAGGACGACCGTGGATCCACCGCAACTCCATCGTTCCCTCCACTCTCCACCAAGTCATGAAGTACATTGACGGGAGTGGAAATGTGCAGACGTTGATCGCCGAAAGGCATCCGTTCAAAGGGGTCGAGAATTATTTCACCGACTCTTTGCTGTACCAAGATCCGGTGGAGACGGATGAAACCCCACAACCAGAGGAGCCAGACTCTGGTAATGAGGCTGACACTGAGCCTGAGAAAGAAGAGTGCCTGTGGGAGTTAGAACCACTTGTAACGGGCACTAATAAAACCGATGTTGATAATACCACCGATGATGTAGGCGGTTGGTATATTAATGAAGATTTAGATTTTGCGTATTTTTCTGTGTGTACTTCTGATTCAATACCATCAGATACTAGCACTGATATAGATGACGATCTCTGGTCGGCAATGGGTGCCTTAACATCATTGCATGTACCAGTGAAATCGTCCTTCGAGACATACCAAGACAATGGTAATGCGCAAGAATCTATATTTATGGTTCCAGCAAGACGGAAAGGCAAAAACCAATTTTTTGGACGAATCTCGTCTGAACCAACGCCTTCAAAGAATCGGAAGGCGAGGAAGAATCCCCTCAGTTCGGTCATTACGAACCAAAAGCGCTCAAAATAATGAGATCCATGGGGTACGACCTGACCAACAAGCCCGGGTTGAACTTCGGCAAAGGAAGGAGGACGTTGCTTCAATCTTTTGTGCCGAAAGGGAAAGCCCCGATTATTATCATCGGACACGCCGGGGTTGGGCTATGTATCAACTCCGGTCCCATCAGCCTCCGATTCTCAAGAATCGTCGAGCAACGATTACTCTTCAGACACATCATCTTGGGAGTCAGATGTCGGTGTCGGCAACATCTTCAAGGAACTTTCAGTGAACATGGTTTCAGCAAGCCGCCTGGAAGATGGAAATGAAGAAATGATCCAATCCGATACAGATCCTTGGATCAAACATTTAAATGCTCTTTGGGATACCCGCTTTGAACAGCGCGAGCCACCCACAGAAGACAAGGTTGTTCAGATCAACCTAGGAGATGAGGCTAACCCTAAGCCCATCTTCATAAGTGACGGCCTGTCACCTTCGGAGAAGAAAGATCTAAAATCTCTTGTACAAGAGTATATAGACGTTTTCACCTGGAATTACGAGGACATGCCTGGACTTGATCCTCAAGTGGCTATCCACCGCCTCAACATCAATCCGGACGCAAAACCTGTCAAACAACAGCAGCGACGGTTCCGTCCAGAGATAATGGAGGCAATTCAATCAGAAGTCAGAAAACTTATTGATTCTGGCTTCATCAGAGAAGAACAACATCCCGACTGGGTAGCCAACATCGTCCCCGTCGCCAAGAAGAACGGGAAGATCCGGATCTGCATCGACTTCCGTGATCTAAACGAGGCTTGTCCCAAAAACGAATTCCCATTGCCAATCACAGATGTCATGATTGATAATACTTGTGGATTCGAACGAATGTCCTTCATGGATGGATTCTCAGGATACAATCAAATCAAAATGTATCCTGATGACGAAAAGCATACTTCCTTCAGAACTCCTCTAGGGGTATATTGCTACACCGTCATGCCTTTCGGACTGAAAAACGCAGGAGCAACATACCAGAGGGCCATGAACGCCATTTTCCATCAGCAAATGCGCAAAACGGTGGAATGTTATGTTGATGACATCGCGGTAAAAAGCCGCACTAAAGGTGATCACATAGCGGACCTGAAGGTAGTCTTCGACATCATGCGGGCTCATCAATTGAAGATGAATCCCTCAAAGTCCTTCCTGGGGGTGGCCAGTGGCAAATTCTTAGGATTTGTTGTAACATCCACCGGAATTCATTTGGACCCGAAAAGGTTCGCGCTATCCAGGAGATGCAACCTCCGAGAAATCTCAAAGAACTCAGAGGATTGCAAGGACGATTGGCGTACATCCGCAGGTTCATCTCAAACCTTTCCGGAAGATGCCAACCTTTCGCTAAGCTGATGAAGAAGGGTGTCTCATTCACTTGGGATAACGCTTGCCAACAAGCGTTCGAGGAAATCAAGCAATACCTCACTCAACCGCCAGTCCTTGCAGCTCCAGTAGCCGGAAAGCCGTTCCTGGTGTACGGCCGGGCGATAGATCATTCTTTGGGAGCTCTACTAGCTCAGAATGACGATCAGGGACGTGAGCAAGCAATCTACTATCTGAGTAGAACAATGATCGGAGCCGAACATCGGTATAACCCGATCGAGAAGGAATGTTTGGCACTAGTGTTCGCTATCCAGAAAATGCGACACTATCTGGTAGGCCAAACTATAAACGTCATATCAAAAGTCAACCCCCTGAGATTACTTATGACTAAACCTTCATCGCTAAATGGCCGACTGGCAAAATGGGCCATATTGCTCTCCAATATGAGATGCGCTTTTTACCACAAAAGGCCATTAAGGGACAAGCAGTCGCGGATTTCCTAGCTGAGCACCCAGAGCCGAGGGCAGCCAAAGTCTACGAGGATCTCCCAGATGAGGTTGCTGAAGTCTGCCTGACTCAGACATCGTTCGAAAGTCAAGTATGGCAACTTTTCTTTGACGGTGCATCAAGAACAAGCCCGAAGGGACACTTGAAAAAAACCTAGAGGGGGGGTGAATAGGTGTAAGTGCTAATCTAAGAAACTAAATGCAAACTAAGTGCGCTAAATGCGGAAGCTAATGCAAATTATGCACAAACTAATACAATACAACAAGTGTAGCCGAATTCCCCTTGCGAGGCTCTGGACTAACTCCCCTTGATTCCCCTTTAAATGGGTTGAGGTGCTATGTGAAGCTCTTGTTGGATGAGTATAAGTTAGGCACACACACACAAGCAATCCAAGCAATAAGAAATATGTGCACACACAATCAAGCCAAGCAATCAAGGATAAATTACAATATGAAAGATGCAAGGCAACACAAGCAATGTATATAATATGAATGCTATGAAAGTATGATGCTTGCACAAAGTAAATGAGAGAGAGTTAGAGAGACAATGGGAGCAATCGCAAACAACGAGATTTGTTTCGAGGTTCGAGCACCTTGCTCTACATCCCCGCCTACACCACCGTGTAGGATTTCCACTATCTCAACTCCCACCGAGGGAACCTCTACCGAAGAGGATTTCTTACAACTCTAGGAGTACCTAACTCCTCTCTCAATACAACCTCCACCGAGGCCAACAACAACCAACAACAACAACAACAACCACCTCTACCGAAGAGGTTTACAACCAAACTCAATCACCTCTACCGAAGAGGGATCCAAACCAACAACCCAATACAACAATCTCCACCTCTACCAAAGAGGGAGCAACTCAAGAAATCAAGGGTTTACAACAAGTGGTATATTTCAACCACAAACCTCTTTCCTTTTTCTTTTTCCACAAAACAAGATCCTAAATAGTTTAGGATAGTATGATATAGCTCAAGTGTGGAATCAAAGTGTTTTTGGAAACAAGCAACAAAGAAAAAACTACTTGGAAAATCTCTTGTATATGATAGAAAATGAAATACCAAATCAAAATCCCAAGACCTAGTTTTCTTTGATTTTCCAAAAACCCAAAACAAATAAAGATGAGAAGTTTTAAAGCCCACAAACTCTTTTTAAAACTCTTTTAAACACCTCAGAAAACTAGTATTTTTTCTCTTAAAAAACTTAGCCAAAATCCCCAAAGAGATGGAGTTTATATAGGCCAAACAGAAAACTAGCCGTTAGAGCTGAGCTGGCAGCTCTGACAGGCGTCGGTCGACCGGCCCGGTCGACCGCCAACGGTCAGAAAAGTGACCGTTGGGCACTAACGGTCGACCGGCCCGGTCGACCGAAACATCCTGAGAGTTGAACTCTCAACTCGGTCGACCGGTCCGGTCGACCGACTACAATGTGTAGCCAGCGTGCACGTCTGTGCACATCGGTCGACCGACCCGGTCGACCGGCCACTTGGTGCGGTCGACCGGTCCGGTCGACCGAACTGGCCTGGCAGGCACAGTGCAGGGTCAGAAAAACAGTGTAAAATATTTTCTAAAAAAATCTTTTAACACTTCTAAAAAATTCGCAAAATTTGTTTTATCATTTTATATTAAAACATACACCTGTGATAAAAATTTCAAGACAATATATCAACATATCAATTTATTTTTGTGTCTTGCAAATTTTATCAAAAACAAAACTTGTATTTTTATCAAACTTGATTTTTCCAAAACATGAATAGGGATATCAAAATAAGTTTGTTTAGAAAGTTAAAAACATGTATGTATAACTAGAATACATCTACTATACATATAAAACATGTAAACTTGTTTTGATCAACTATTCATAAAAAACCAAATATCAAATCATAAAACGTGTGTTTTGTGCACTTGAGCATATCAACTAAACTAAGCTTTACAAATGGATCTAAAACTCTATCTAAACTAGGATACCTAAGTCTTCTTGACGATCTTCATCTTCAAGTAGACTCGGTCCAAAACTCCGTGATTCTCCAAGTGCAAAGGTATGATCTTTAAGCTTTGGCACCGGAATCATCATGAATAGCTTCTAATCATCTTGTTGAAGCTAATCACCAACTAATATCCTGTTAATGATCTGAAACTTAGAAACACAAGAATATTAGTAAACATAACTACATGAGTGTTGATCATCATCAAAACTAGAGTGGAAGGCCATTGGGCCAACAATCTCCCCCTTTTTTGATGATGACAAAACTCATGGAGTTATATATGCATGGATTAAAGTTAAGCTTCAAGGAAGCTCCCCCTTAACTCATGCATCACAATAAACATAATAGATATGCAATGAAAGCACATGATACTAAACAAAAGCATGCATCATATCTTATTATTTATCCCTATGCATGAACTTGGTATATGCAAAAAACACAATCATGCATATATAGAAACAAAACTCAAATTCTTCTCCCCCTTTTTGTCAATCATCAACAAAGGGGTAAACAATCAAAACCATAGATAAAATGAGGGGTAAAAAATCTTTCTTCCCCTTTATGTCAAACAAAACAATAAAAGACAATGTTCTCCCCCTTTTTGTCTAAAACAAAAAACAAAATCAATAAGGAGTGACTACAAACATGATATCAATTAAAAATATGTTAATGAAGCATCTTGATACCAATAAACAAGAATCAATATATGTTATATGCTATATACATTCATGAAGAGGAAGACGCTAAGTTAGCTTCCCTACACATATGCATTACATGAAGAAAGGATGACAAGCCCCAATTCACATAACACATATTATGTAATGCATAAGAGGAGATGTGAAGCTCCCCCTACACACGTATATCATATAAAGAAGAGTTGTCAAGCTCCTCAATTTATAATATACTCAACATGAATCTATATGTAAGAGAGATGTTAAGCTCTCCTTGCATATAGGAAATACAAATCAAAACTTTGAATATTTTCTTTAAACAAAATTTTGGAAATACCAATTGTAATTAAACATAAGTCTTGAATTCTTAAACATGAATCTTGAAACCAAAACAAATTTTGAATTTCTTAAATATGATACCAATTGTAAATATTTTACCAATTGAAAAGATTTTACATAGAAACATTGATACCAATTGTAAGAATTGTTCATTTTAAAACATATAAACAAATTTGATGTTGATATCATATGTTTAAAATAACAACTTTTAATCATAAAGAGTGTGGGAGTACAAATACCAATTGAAATACAAAATCAAATTTTCTCCCCCTTTATGAAATACAAACTAAAATCATGCATAGTCTTGATACCAATTTAAAAGTAATCAATTTAAACAAAATTGAAACTCAAGCACTAGCATAAACACAAACATATATATGTATGAAAGATAGATACCAATAGAAATTGATATACTTGGAATTTAAAGCATATATACATATAAAACATATATGAGTATACAAGAAGATCAAAATGATACCAATTGAAAGAGTTCAATGATACCAATTTACATAACAATAAGTTTAAGTGCATACATCATATTATCTACCACCCAATCATAATTCAAGTTTTTAAAGATTTTCAATTTAAGGCATACATGAACATGATCTCCCATCCTACCGCCCTTGGATGGTAGGGGTTTTCAAAAATAGATTTGAAAATGTAGTTTTGTTTGAAAATCTCTACCATATGAAGAATACCGCAACTAGTTAAATGGAAAACTTGTTAACTAGCACGAAATCCTTCAAGTAAGGAATAAAACAAAAATGAAATTCACATGATAATCATCACTCTAACCAATAAAGCATAACTCATGAGAAACAAAACATGAGCAATAGAAATGAGTGTACAAATAATATGTGAAGATCATAATCAAAAAATATTTCATTGAGCTCAATTATTCCTTAAAACATAATTCTATCAAAAACATGAAAAATCATATAAAACTCCTTATTTAATCTTCAAGGCATATGTATGTCTAATACAAGCTAAATATACATACATATCCAAAACTCAACGAGTCCACTAAATGTATATTCATGAAGGCACGTGGCTCAAAAGATGTATATGTATAAGATTAGTTTGAACTAGATAGACATATACATGAAGTTAAACATAAATACATGAAACATGAAAAACTAAATTTTCATCACAACAAATTTCATTTCAAGGTATATGTATGAATTGTAAAACATGAAGTATACATACACATCCCTAAACACAATTGAGTCCAAATATAGATTTGCATGAAAGGCAAATGACTCAAGGGGTATACATGTATATCTTAAAGTTTGGCAATACAAACATATACATGAAGTGAAACACACAATCATAAAACAAATTCAAAAATGGAATACAAGTTTGAAATGTATGAATCATCAAAACTAGACTATACTAGCACATCTAATGGGTTCAAATAAGCAATCAAGCCCAAACATATATAGATTTATTTGTGGCCCACTATATGTACAAGTATAATTCCTAGTCTTAATGAAAACTAACATCTAAACATATATTCAAAACATGAAGCATCAAAACAAAATAAATCATCATGATAAAACTAAAACATGATTATTATGTAAATGCACATGTATTAGATTCATGATGTATATTATAGCTAAACAAACGGTGAGAACACTAAATGTGAATCAAATAAGCATGTGTGTCTCAGATACTATATATGTATGTCAAGGATCTAATAAACATGGAATGAACACACTAATCCATAGACATCAAAAACATGCTATAATCAAAGATGAAATATAAAGCATGTAAACAAATAATAAGGAGTTAGGAATTGTTACCAAAACCTAGAAGGCAACCTCCTTGTCTCCAAAACTTGGTGGTCCTCTCCACCATCTCTTCCCTTGAAAGTGATGCATCCAATTTGATTTCCATGAAGTCCGGAACGCATCCACTCCAAGGTGTCATCACTCTCACGTCATGTGAGAGCCCACACCTACATCAAAAACAATAGGAGGGGTGGTCTTTGGTACCCATATCTTCTTGGGTCCATGGGGGTTAGTACCTTCTCTAACCCAAACAAAATTCTTTGCTAAATTAGGAGTATGTAATCTATCATAACAAAATTTAGCAAGGTGGCCCTTACGTCCACAATGTGTACAAGTGTACACATGAGCATACATGTGAGAAGTGTGTCCGTGAGGAGCATGTGTATGCCGTGTAGGGTGTGCATGAATAGAAGGAACTTGTTTCTTTCGAAACAAAAATTCCAAGCGTGTATGGCCCACTACACATTGGCTCAAAGTGGAGCCCAAACAATCAACACTCTTCTTAAGCATGGATATATCATTGTTAATCAAAGAAGAAGTGTGGCATGCAATAGGTGTTCTAGGTGAAACTACCCTAGCATGGCAAACATGTGCATCCATATTATTTTTCAAAACAATATTTTTCTTTAAACAAATTTCTAATTCTTTTGAAATAAATTCAATTTCATTTTTCAAAGAATGGTTACTTTTTAAAACAAAATCAAGTTTTGAAGTTAAAGAATCATTTTTCTTCAAAACATCTTCACAATCATTTTTATTTTTCAAAATTTTATTTTCATTTAAAGCAAGATTAAGTTGAGATTTTAATGAGTCCCTTTCATTAGCAATCTCATCCTTCTCTTACAAAACATTGTCAAGTCTAGAATGCAAACATTTATTTTCTTTTTCAATTTCTAGACTTTTCTTTTTCAAAACTTTATACTTTTCTATTAACTTTTCACACACAATAGATAATTCTTCATTTAAGGCATGGGGATCAATATAATCATTTGAAGAACTAGCACAAACATTACTATCTAGTTGAGTTTCCGATTGTACCTCAAGGGAGTCATTCCCTTGGACCATGAAGCATTGTGGATCGGATTCTCCACTAGATTCCTCTTCTTGGATTGGCAATTGAAGCTTGGAGGTGGTGGTTGTTGTCAACTTGTTCCACACTGCAAAAGCGGAATCAAGATTAGAAACACACATAAGATAATCTTTAGGTAATGTGCTTCTAATAGCCTCTAGGGCTAGTGCATTGGCCCCTATATGATTGCAATCACCAAGATAACATCTCTTGGTGGCCGCAAGGAAAACATGCAAACCTAGGGTCTTTAGGTACATGGACATCCTATACTTCCAAACATCAATGTTGGAAGGGTCAAATCTAGGTGGGGTCATGAAGTCCATGGTATAAACTAAATATGTGCAAACAATCAAATGCAAATGTAGATTAGCAAGCAAATGGATCTCACTCCTAGGATGTTAAGCCTAATATCAGGAGCACTAGCTCTGATACCAATTGAAAAACACCTAGAGGGGGGGTGAATAGGTGTAAGTGCTAATCTAAGAAACTAAATGCAAACTAAGTGCGCTAAATGCGGAAGCTAATGCAAATTATGCACAAACTAATACAATACAACAAGTGTAGCCGAATTCCCCTTGCGAGGCTCTGGACTAACTCCCCTTGATTCCCCTTTAAATGGGTTGAGGTGCTATGTGAAGCTCTTGTTGGATGAGTATAAGTTAGGCACACACACACAAGCAATCCAAGCAATAAGAAATATGTGCACACACAATCAAGCCAAGCAATCAAGGATAAATTACAATATGAAAGATGCAAGGCAACACAAGCAATGTATATAATATGAATGCTATGAAAGTATGATGCTTGCACAAAGTAAATGAGAGAGAGTTAGAGAGACAATGGGAGCAATCGCAAACAACGAGATTTGTTTCGAGGTTCGAGCACCTTGCTCTACATCCCCGCCTACACCACCGTGTAGGATTTCCACTATCTCAACTCCCACCGAGGGAACCTCTACCGAAGAGGATTTCTTACAACTCTAGGAGTACCTAACTCCTCTCTCAATACAACCTCCACCGAGGCCAACAACAACCAACAACAACAACAACAACCACCTCTACCGAAGAGGTTTACAACCAAACTCAATCACCTCTACCGAAGAGGGATCCAAACCAACAACCCAATACAACAATCTCCACCTCTACCAAAGAGGGAGCAACTCAAGAAATCAAGGGTTTACAACAAGTGGTATATTTCAACCACAAACCTCTTTCCTTTTTCTTTTTCCACAAAACAAGATCTTAAATAGTTTAGGATAGTATGATATAGCTCAAGTGTGGAATCAAAGTGTTTTTGGAAACAAGCAACAAAGAAAAAACTACTTGGGAAATCTCTTGTATATGATAGAAAATGAAATACCAAATCAAAATCCCAAAACCTAGTTTTCTTTGATTTTCCAAAAACCCAAAACAAATAAAGATGAGAAGTTTTAAAGCCCACAAACTCTTTTTAAAACTCTTTTAAACACCTCAGAAAACTAGTATTTTTTCTCTTAAAAAACTTAGCCAAAATCCCCAAAGAGATGGAGTTTATATAGGCCAAACAGAAAACTAGCCGTTAGAGCTGAGCTGGCAGCTCTGACAGGCGTCGGTCGACCGGCCCGGTCGACCGCCAACGGTCAGAAAAGTGACCGTTGGGCACTAACGGTCGACCGGCCCGGTCGACCGAAACATCCTGAGAGTTGAACTCTCAACTCGGTCGACCGGTCCGGTCGACCGACTACAATGTGTAGCCAGCGTGCACGTCTGTGCACATCGGTCGACCGACCCGGTCGACCGGCCACTTGGTGCGGTCGACCGGTCCGGTCGACCGAACTGGCCTGGAAGGCACAGTGCAGGGTCAGAAAAACAGTGTAAAATATTTTCTAAAAAATCTTTTAACACTTCTAAAAAATTCACAAAATTTGTTTTATCATTTTATATTAAAACATACACCTGTGATAAAAATTTCAAGACAATATATCAACATATCAATTTATTTTTGTGTCTTGCAAATTTTATCAAAAACAAAACTTGTATTTTTATCAAACTTGATTTTTCCAAAACATGAATAGGGATATCAAAATAAGTTTGTTTAGCAAGTTAAAAACATGTATGTATAACTAGAATACATTTACTATACATATAAAACATGTAAACTTGTTTTGATCAACTATTCATAAAAAACCAAATATCAAATCATAAAACGTGTGTTTTGTGCACTTGAGCATATCAACTAAACTAAGCTTTACAAATGGATCTAAAACTCTATCTAAACTAGGATACCTAAGTCTTCTTGACGATCTTCATCTTCAAGTAGACTCGGTCCAAAACTCCGTGATTCTCCAAGTGCAAAGGTATGATCTTTAAGCTTTGGCACCGGAATCATCATGAATAGCTTCTAATCATCTTGTTGAAGCTAATCACCAACTAATATCCTGTTAATGATCTGAAACTTAGAAACACAAGAATATTAGTAAACATAACTACATGAGTGTTGATCATCATCAAAACTAGAGTGGAAGGCCATTGGGCCAACAATCTCCCCCTTTTTTGATGATGACAAAACTCATGGAGTTATATATGCATGGATTAAAGTTAAGCTTCAAGGAAGCTCCCCCTTAACTCATGCATCACAATAAACATAATAGATATGCAATGAAAGCACATGATACTAAACAAAAGCATGCATCATATCTTATTATTTATCCCTATGCATGAACTTGGTATATGCAAAAAACACAATCATGCATATATAGAAACAAAACTCAAATTCTTCTCCCCCTTTTTGTCAATCATCAACAAAGGGGTAAACAATCAAAACCATAGATAAAATGAGGGGTAAAAAATCTTTCTTCCCCTTTATGTCAAACAAAACAATAAAAGACAATGTTCTCCCCTTTTTGTCTAAAACAAAAAACAAAATCAATAAGGGGTGACTACAAACATGATATCAATTAAAAATATGTCAATGAAGCATCTTGATACCAATAAACAAGAATCAATATATGTTATATGCTATATACATTCATGAAGAGGAAGACGCTAAGTTAGCTTCCCTACACATATGCATTACATGAAGAAAGGATGACAAGCCCCAATTCACATAACACATATTATGTAATGCATAAGAGGAGATGTGAAGCTCCCCTACACACGTATATCATATAAAGAAGAGTTGTCAAGCTCCTCAATTTATAATATACTCAACATGAATCTATATGTAAGAGAGATGTTAAGCTCTCCTTGCATATAGGAAATACAAATCAAAACTTTGAATATTTTCTTTAAACAAAAATTTTGGAAATACCAATTGTAATTAAACATAAGTCTTGAATTCTTAAACATGAATCTTGAAACCAAAACAAATTTTGAATTTCTTAAATATGATACCAATTGTAAATATTTTACCAATTGAAAAGATTTTACATAGAAACATTGATACCAATTGTAAGAATTGTTCATTTTAAAACATATAAACAAATTTGATGTTGATATCATATGTTTAAAATAACAACTTTTAATCATAAAGAGTGTGGGAGTACAAATACCAATTGAAATACAAAATCAAATTTTCTCCCCCTTTATGAAATACAAACTAAAATCATGCATAGTCTTGATACCAATTTAAAAGTAATCAATTTAAACAAAATTGAAACTCAAGCACTAGCATAAACACAAACATATATATGTATGAAAGATAGATACCAATAGAAATTGATATACTTGGAATTTAAAGCATACATACATATAAAACATATATGAGTATACAAGAAGATCAAAATGATACCAATTGAAAGAGTTCAATGATACCAATTTACATAACAATAAGTTTAAGTGCATACATCATATTATCTACCACCCAATCATAATTCAAGTTTTAAAGATTTTCAATTTAAGGCATACATGAACATGATCTCCCATCCTACCGCCCTTGGATGGTAGGGGTTTTCAAAAATAGATTTGAAAATGTAGTTTTGTTTGAAAATCTCTACCATATGAAGAATACCGCAACTAGTTAAATGGAAAACTTGTTAACTAGCACGAAATCCTTCAAGTAAGGAATAAAACAAAAATGAAATTCACATGATAATCATCACTCTAACCAATAAAGCATAACTCATGAGAAACAAAACATGAGCAATAGAAATGAGTGTACAAATAATATGTGAAGATCATAATCAAAAAATATTTCATTGAGCTCAATTATTCCTTAAAACATAATTCTATCAAAAACATGAAAAATCATATAAAACTCCTTATTTAATCTTCAAGGCATATGTATGTCTAATACAAGCTAAAATATACATACATATCCAAAACTCAACGAGTCCACTAAATGTATATTCATGAAGGCACGTGGCTCAAAAGATGTATATGTATAAGATTAGTTTGAACTAGATAGACATATACATGAAGTTAAACATAAATACATGAAACATGAAAAACTAAATTTTCATCACAACAAATTTCATTTCAAGGTATATGTATGAATTGTAAAACATGAAGTATACATACACATCCCTAAACACAATTGAGTCCAAATATAGATTTGCATGAAAGGCAAATGACTCAAGGGGTATACATGTATATCTTAAAGTTTGGCAATACAAACATATACATGAAGTGAAACACACAATCATAAAACAAATTCAAAAATGGAATACAAGTTTGAAATGTATGAATCATCAAAACTAGACTATACTAGCACATCTAATGGGTTCAAATAAGCAATCAAGCCCAAACATATATAGATTTATTTGTGGCCCACTATATGTACAAGTATAATTCCTAGTCTTAATGAAAACTAACATCTAAACATATATTCAAAACATGAAGCATCAAACAAAATAAATCATCATGATAAAACTAAAACATGATTATTATGTAAATGCACATGTATTAGATTCATGATGTATATTATAGCTAAACAAACGGTGAGAACACTAAATGTGAATCAAATAAGCATGTGTGTCTCAGATACTATATATGTATGTCAAGGATCTAATAAACATGGAATGAACACACTAATCCATAGACATCAAAAACATGCTATAATCAAAGATGAAATATAAAGCATGTAAACAAATAATAAGGAGTTAGGAATTGTTACCAAAACCTAGAAGGCAACCTCCTTGTCTCCAAAACTTGGTGGTCCTCTCCACCATCTCTTCCCTTGAAAGTGATGCATCCAATTTGATTTCCATGAAGTCCGGAACGCATCCACTCCAAGGTGTCATCACTCTCACGTCATGTGAGAGCCCACACCTACATCAAAAACAATAGGAGGGGTGGTCTTTGGTACCCATATCTTCTTGGGTCCATGGGGGTTAGTACCTTCTCTAACCCAAACAAAATTCTTTGCTAAATTAGGAGTATGTAATCTATCATAACAAAATTTAGCAAGGTGGCCCTTACGTCCACAATGTGTACAAGTGTACACATGAGCATACATGTGAGAAGTGTGTCCGTGAGGAGCATGTGTATGCCGTGTAGGGTGTGCATGAATAGAAGGAACTTGTTTCTTTCGAAACAAAAATTCCAAGCGTGTATGGCCCACTACACATTGGCTCAAAGTGGAGCCCAAACAATCAACACTCTTCTTAAGCATGGATATATCATTGTTAATCAAAGAAGAAGTGTGGCATGCAATAGGTATTCTAGGTGAAACTACCCTAGCATGGCAAACATGTGCATCCATATTATTTTTCAAAACAATATTTTTCTTTAAACAAATTTCTAATTCTTTTGAAATAAATTCAATTTCATTTTCAAAGAATGGTTACTTTTTAAAACAAAATCAAGTTTTGAAGTTAAAGAATCATTTTTCTTCAAAACATCTTCACAATCATTTTTATTTTTCAAAATTTTATTTTCATTTAAAGCAAGATTAAGTTGAGATTTTAATGAGTCCCTTTCATTAGCAATCTCATCCTTCTCTTACAAAACATTGTCAAGTCTAGAATGCAAACATTTATTTTCTTTTTCAATTTCTAGACTTTTCTTTTTCAAAACTTTATACTTTTCTATTAACTTTTCACACACAATAGATAATTCTTCATTTAAGGCATGGGGATCAACATAATCATTTGAAGAACTAGCACAAACATTACTATCTAGTTGAGTTTCCGATTGTACCTCAAGGGAGTCATTCCTTGGACCATGAAGCATTGTGGATCGGATTCTCCACTAGATTCCTCTTCTTGGATTGGCAATTGAAGCTTGGAGGTGGTGGTTGTTGTCAACTTGTTCCACACTGCAAAAGCGGAATCAAGATTAGAAACACACATAAGATAATCTTTAGGTAATGTGCTTCTAATAGCCTCTAGGGCTAGTGCATTGGCCCCTATATGATTGCAATCACCAAGATAACATCTCTTGGTGGCCGCAAGGAAAACATGCAAACCTAGGGTCTTTAGGTACATGGACATCCTATACTTCCAAACATCAATGTTGGAAGGGTCAAATCTAGGTGGGGTCATGAAGTCCATGGTATAAACTAAATATGTGCAAACAATCAAATGCAAATGTAGATTAGCAAGCAAATAGATCTCACTCCTAGGATGTTAAGCCTAATATCAGGAGCACTAGCTCTGATACCAATTGAAAAACACCTAGAGGGGGGGGTGAATAGGTGTAAGTGCTAATCTAAGAAACTAAATGCAAACTAAGTGCGCTAAATGCGGAAGCTAATGCAAATTATGCACAAACTAATACAATACAACAAGTGTAGCCGAATTCCCCTTGCGAGGCTCTGGACTAACTCCCCTTGATTCCCCTTTAAATGGGTTGAGGTGCTATGTGAAGCTCTTGTTGGATGAGTATAAGTTAGGCACACACACACAAGCAATCCAAGCAATAAGAAATATGTGCACACACAATCAAGCCAAGCAATTAAGGATAAATTACAATATGAAAGATGCAAGGCAACACAAGCAATGTATATAATATGAATGCTATGAAAGTATGATGCTTGCACAAAGTAAATGAGAGAGAGTTAGAGAGACAATGGGAGCAATCGCAAACAACGAGATTTGTTTCGAGGTTCGAGCACCTTGCTCTACATCCCCGCCTACACCACCGTGTAGGATTTCCACTATCTCAACTCCCACCGAGGGAACCTCTACCGAAGAGGATTTCTTACAACTCTAGGAGTACCTAACTCCTCTCTCAATACAACCTCCACCGAGGCCAACAACAACCAACAACAACAACAACAACCACCTCTACCGAAGAGGTTTACAACCAAACTCAATCACCTCTACCGAAGAGGGATCCAAACCAACAACCCAATACAACAATCTCCACCTCTACCAAAGAGGGAGCAACTCAAGAAATCAAGGGTTTACAACAAGTGGTATATTTCAACCACAAACCTCTTTCCTTTTTCTTTTTCCACAAAACAAGATCCTAAATAGTTTAGGATAGTATGATATAGCTCAAGTGTGGAATCAAGTGTTTTTGGAAACAAGCAACAAAGAAAAAACTACTTGGGAAATCTCTTGTATATGATAGAAAATGAAATACCAAATCAAAATCCCAAAACCTAGTTTTCTTTGATTTTCCAAAAACCCAAAACAAATAAAGATGAGAAGTTTTAAAGCCCACAAACTCTTTTTAAAACTCTTTTAAACACCTCAGAAAACTAGTATTTTTTCTCTTAAAAAACTTAGCCAAAATCCCCAAAGAGATGGAGTTTATATAGGCCAAACAGAAAACTAGCCGTTAGAGCTGAGCTGGCAGCTCTGACAGGCGTCGGTCGACCGGCCTGGTCGACCGCCAACGGTCAGAAAAGTGACCGTTGGGCACTAACGGTCGACCGGCCCGGTCGACCGAAACATCCTGAGAGTTGAACTCTCAACTCGGTCGACCGGTCCGGTCGACCGACTACAATGTGTAGCCAGCGTGCACGTCTGTGCACATCGGTCGACCGACCCGGTCGACCGGCCACTTGGTGCGGTCGACCGGTCCGGTCGACCGAACTGGCCTGGCAGGCACAGTGCAGGGTCAGAAAAACAGTGTAAAATATTTTCTAAAAAATCTTTTAACACTTCTAAAAAATTCACAAAATTTGTTTTATCATTTTATATTAAAACATACACCTGTGATAAAAATTTCAAGACAATATATCAACATATCAATTTATTTTTGTGTCTTGCAAATTTTATCAAAAACAAAACTTGTATTTTTATCAAACTTGATTTTTCCAAAACATGAATAGGGATATCAAAATAAGTTTGTTTAGCAAGTTAAAAACATGTATGTATAACTAGAATACATCTACTATACATATAAAACATGTAAACTTGTTTTGATCAACTATTCATAAAAAACCAAATATCAAATCATAAAACGTGTGTTTTGTGCACTTGAGCATATCAACTAAACTAAGCTTTACAAATGGATCTAAAACTCTATCTAAACTAGGATACCTAAGTCTTCTTGACGATCTTCATCTTCAAGTAGACTCGGTCCAAAACTCCGTGATTCTCCAAGTGCAAAGGTATGATCTTTAAGCTTTGGCACCGGAATCATCATGAATAGCTTCTAATCATCTTGTTGAAGCTAATCACCAACTAATATCCTGTTAATGATCTGAAACTTAGAAACACAAGAATATTAGTAAACATAACTACATGAGTGTTGATCATCATCAAAACTAGAGTGGAAGGCCATTGGGCCAACAACACTTAGTAGCAGGGGTGGGGCTAGTACTTGTATCCCCACAAAATTATGTGATTCCCCGAGCTGTCTCATTAACTGAGCCTTGTTCCAACAATGTGGCGGAGTACAACGCTCTTTTGATTGGGATGCAATTCGCCGACGAGATTGGCGTTAAAAATCTCGAGGCATACGGCGACTCCAAGCTCATCGTCAGTCAAGTTCGCGAGGAGTACGAAGTCAGACATGAAGACTTAGTACCCTATTACAATGCGACTATCCGCATGGCCGAGGGGTTTACAAGCTTCTACATTGACCATGTACCGCGCAGGCAAAATGCGCACGCAGATGCACTCGCATCCCTGGCTGCCTCCTTAGCTCTTCTAGCTGGAGCAATGGAGAAGATATTCATCTACAGCCACGACCTGTATTGCCTGAGAAATGCTCTCGAGGATTATCAGGAGTCAACGGGAGGTCGTCACCGTGAAGAAGCACTTGAAGCATCAACCGGTCCAGAGCTTAAAGACTGGCGATTCCCCTATATCGACTACGTCTTATACTACATCCTGCCTGAAGACACCAAAGAGGCGGCTGCCATTCGAAGGAAAGCCCCCAAATTCTATTATAATGCGATTACGCGAACATTGTATCGTCGATCGCATGACGGGATCTTGCTCTGGTGCCTTTCACCAAAGGAGGCTCAAGAGGTATTGAAAGAAGCCCACGACGGCATGTGTGGAGCCCATCAACCTGGCCCAAAACTGGCACATCGACTCCAAAGATTGGGTTACTACTGGCCCAAGATGATTGCCGATGCCGTCACTTATGCCAAGAGATGTCACGCCTGCCAAGTGCACGGCGATTTCATCCATCAAGCACCAGGGTACCTCCACTCTACGGCCTCTACCTGGCCATTTGAAGTGTGGGGCATGAACGTGGTTGGTCCTATCAGCCCACCATCATCAAAAGGACATCGGTTCATTTTGGCAATAACTGATTATTTCTCCAAATGGGCCGAAGCCATCCCTTTGAAGGAGGTCAAATCGTTGAACGTGATCAAATTCGTGAAACACCATGTTATTTACCGTTTCGGCGTACCTCGGCGAATTGTCCACGACAATGGGCCTCAGTTCATCAGCCAGGCTTTCCAGAGATTCTGCGCTAAGTTCAGAATCTAGAGTGTGTCCTCAACGGCATACTACCCCGCCGCTAATGGCCTCGCAGAAGCTTTCAACAAGACTATTGGCAAGCTTCTCAAGAAGTTCGTCTCGAAAAGTCAACGAGACTGGGACGACAAATTGGGTGAATGCTTATGGGCTTACCGCACAACTGTGCGAACCCCAACTAAAGCTACGCCATTTTCTTTGGTCTATGGGTGCGAAGCCGTGCTTCCGCTAGAGATCCAAATTCCATCTCTACGCGTCGCCTTAACAGCAGAGATGACAACCGAGGAGAAGCATCGACAGCGACTCCAAGAACTGGAGGCCTTAGATGATAAGCGTCTGCAGGCCCAACAGCAAATCGAGCTCTACCAAGCTCGAATTACTAGAGCCTTCAACAAGAAAGTGAAAGTGCAAACTTTCAAGAAAGGCGATCTTGTCTTAGCCGTCAGAAGACCCATGGTAATGACGCACAAGACAAAAGGAAAATTCCAACCCAAATGGGAAGGACCATTTGTAGTAGAGTCAGTCTACTCAAATGGGTCATATCGCCTCATAACCCCGAATGGCGATACACTTATGATGCCGATCAATGGCAGGTTCCTGAAGAAGTACTATCCTTAGATGGTATTCTTCCGCTGATCAAGTTAAAAATACACCTCTGATCAAAACAAGAAGAGCTTCTTCATTAATACCCGACGCCCCTGACGGCTAAGGATAGAAGAAAATGTTGGCTTTTAAGTCCAACATAAGTCTTCGACAACTCATCATGCTAAAGGGAATAGCATGGCTAGCCCAACTCAAACGGTAGTTGGTAAAGGCACCTCAAACCCGTTGACAGCTGAGGATTTGCTAAAAATCCTAAGGGACACGTTCCCATTTGATCCGACGCCCCCGACGGCTAAGGATAGAAGAAAATGTTGGCTTTTAAGTCCAACATAAGTTTTCGACAACTCATCATGCTGAGGGGGATAGCATCGCTAGCCCAACTCAAACGGTAGTTGGTAAAGGCACCTCAAATCCGTTGATAGCTGAGGGTTTGCTAAAAATCCTAAAGTGGACTTGGCTCCACTCTTTCCTCCAAAATTCCCTACCAATTCTCATCCACAGAATGGTAGGTCTACAAAATACAACCATTACTAAGTTAACACTATACCTCTGGTAATGAAAACTTTTCAATATTCCTTGTCGAGTACAAATTTTGTTTGTCAACTCTACACGGAGTATCAAATTTTCAAATCCGCCAAGTTAATACTACACCTCTGGCACTTCAAAATTTTCACTTGTCAATTCTCATCAATAGAATGACAGGTCCTCAAATTACTCTTACCATGAGTCAATCTTTGTCAAGTTAATATCACATCTCTGACAAATTACTGTTAAAGTTTAACACCACACCTCTAAACAGTAATCAAGTTTCTGCCAGGTTTAATATTACACCTCAGACAGTCACTTTTCTTCAGACTTCCACATCGAAGCTGAAATAGATGATGCTAAGTTAACACCACACCTCTAGCATCCAAGTCATTGCTAAGTTCAACAATACACCTATGGTCATGACTTTCCCTCGGACTTCCTTATGCAAGCCGAGATGACCAATGCTAAGTTCAACATTACACCTCTAGCATTACCCTCACTGTCAAGTTAAACATTACACCTATGACAGTGACACTTCTGAGTTAAGTTAATATCACACCTCTGACTCACATCCTTGTCAAGTTAACATTACACTTCTGACAAGACCACTTTCAACCCGTTAAGTTAATATCACACCTCTGACGGTAACAAACTTTCCTAGATTCCCCACGAGTCTAGTCCCACTTGTTATTCTCTTTAACAGAATAACAAGTCTACCTAAAAACATTGTTAGGTTAATACTACACCATCAACAGTGTTTCCATCAAACCCCCAGTTGAGCTCAATCAAGTTAATCCCAAACACTTGATAAAAGTTCACCCTCCCTGGGGGTACCAATTCTACTTGTCACTTTTTTTTATAAAGTGGCAGGTCCATCAAAAATTTCACCCCTGTTAAGTTAATATTACACCTCTGACAGTATCGTGAGAGTTCCTGAAATAGGATCTTTCTCCACAAAGTTTGACTTATTAAAATTTCCATCATAATTTTGACAAAGTCAAAGACTCTTTGCTTCTATGCGTCTAATTAAAGACAAAAAAGTTCAAGACAATGGAAGAGGCAAAAAGAGAAGTGTCACTTTTATTTATTTCCAGGTACATGAAAGTGATACAAAAACGCTCTCTTATACAATAAGATTGAGTGTTACAGTCAAAACGCTCTCTTACAATAAGATGGAGTGTTACAATTGAGGAGTACAAAGAAGTCCCTCTCCCTCTCAGAGGTTGCACTCACTCCTTAAAGCCGCGTCTGATTCCAAGTGCGCGATGTTTTGTGGCTACAATAGAAGCTGGTTACACCACGATGCATGATGTAAACATCGAAAGAGCCCTAGCTGACTAAGCTAAGAGCAATGGTGTTCTTGAGGTCCGGTGGAAGCAGAAAGTCCGGCAACCCTTCGTTTATGAACATCTCTTCCCCAGCAGACCATCCAGCAGACATGAGGAGTCCTTGATGTTACTTCTGGGGTGGGAGAGGAAGAGGATCCTACCTGCCGCCGTGTCCACCGTAACCTCCTCGCCGCCATACTTACCCTGACCATCTCTTGCCAGCAGGCATGATTGGTGCAGTGGATCTGAAGAGACCTTGGAGAGAGTCGATTCCTCGTCAGGGACATAATATATTCCCTTGTGGACGACGAGGACCATAATATATTCCCTTGTGGACGAACATCGAACAAGTTCGCCGTCCGATATATTCTCCCACGGACTTAGCGAACATGAAGAAGGATGACCAAGCCTACTTGCAAAAAAGCAAACAGGGAATCAGACAATTCAGAGCTTAGTACACTTCAACAGAAGAAAAACTAAGTCACAGACGCGGTTATTGTCAAAGATTGCAGACGCAGGAATCATCCGCGCAACGAATTGTCAAAGACTGCAGACGCGGGAATGATCCGCGCAGCAAACCAAATCCCCGCGGTGACTGCAGACGCACACACAGGATTCAAATGCAGTCTAAGATTTGCATCTGCGAAACACGATAAGACTCAGACGCCGAAAACTGCCATCTCTCTGTTGGAGGAACAGGAGTTGCAAGATTCGGGTCTGAAGCCTTCAACCCGAGTTGGAATTCATCCAAGTCAGTGGCCTTAAAACGCGAGCTTCATGAGTAAAGCCGCGGCCAAGCACCAAAGACTTCTATATTCGCGTCCAAGGAAGTTTAAGTCGGCGGCGCAAATTCCAGAAGGAATGCACCAACCACAACTTCACAAGAAGGTCCAGATGATATCTCTTTAAGGGGCGTACTGAAATTCAAACTTGGTTGGATCTAAAAAGTCATGGTAAGTGAGGTTGGATCTAAAAAGTCATGGTAAGTGAGCATGGCATACCCGCAGAAGCCTCTGTTAAGAGTTGAACTATCGGCGTTGAGACGCGGACGTAAAAAGTGCTCAAAGAGACGCTTCCAGCCATTGAAATCACTTGACAGTGATAATCCATTGAAGAGACCAAACAGAAACATGAAAGCTCTGGGTCATCTTCATCCACAGAGGCACCTTCATCCATGGAGGCAAACCCCTGATAGGGTCCTTGAAGGGAGAAGGCAGAGTCCCTGAGAGTACTCGTTCTCAAACAGAGCACGGTCTAAGCAGTCGCTGTTAAAGAAAGGGGGTGAGTCCTATTTATAGGCAACTCCTGATAACAGTCATTAATGGTTCATTAATTAAAACCGCCGGCCTTAATGACCGCACGACCGCCAAAACCCAACGGGAGGCTGACGCGTGGAACGTCGCTTCGGGAAGCATCGCAGGCGCTGATCTCAAACCATCAGCGCCGGTTTTGCATTAAAGGGCATTAACGCCTAAGCCCAATGGAAAACCGACGCGTGGACATCTGCTTCGGGAAACAACGGATGACCCGGTTTCCCAATCGTCAGCGAAGACTTGACGGTCAAAGATCTCTGAAAATCTTTAAGTCAGGCTGCATTAAACGCAGATAGGGATGCCGCGTCCGGCTGCATTGAACACAGATGGGAAAGCCGCGTCCAAGAATCTGCGTCACCTTTCTCAAATTGGAAGGCGTTCACCTGCGTTTTAAAGGAGCGTCCACATGACTCAAAGTCGCGTCCCTTCAGCAAACGGGGCCCTTTCTAAGGGAAAACACTTAGTCCATTCTGAGATTAGTGGAAAATACGCAAGGCTGCGTCCCTCGCATCCGCTCAAGTCGCGTCTTCATTGACAGGACAAATTCGCGTTACTCAAAGCCGCGTTTGTCCCCACGGATCAATGCTGCGTCTCAAAGGACTTAGTTCTATCTGAGTCCTTATGAACTGATGATCGCGTCTCCCTATGGATTGACGCTGCGTCTCAGTGAAGTCTAAGTTCCTATGGAATGATGACCGCGTCTCACCCTGTGATTGACGCTGCGTCTCATCAAAAGGACTTAGTCCTATCTAAGCTCCTATGGACGGATGACCGCGTCTCACTCTATGGATCAATGTCGCGTCTCATCAAGCTCGACGCCGCGTCTCATTGAAAGAACTTAGTCTTACCTAAGTTCAGTATTCACAGCCAGTGATCAGGGAGTTGAATTCATCCACAGCTAAACGAAGAAGATGAGACAAAAACTTCAAAAATTTTTATTATATCGAAAATAGTAAAAGTGGATACAAACACTCTAGTAGAGTGTCCTCTTCTTTACAAAAAAAAAGGGAAGAAGGGGAAAAGGCTAAAAGTCTTGATCCGGCAAAGAACGGATGCGCTCCCTGAGACGATGCATCTCGTGCTGACGTGCCTTCTCAGCCTCCATCATGGCTTGGACCCGCAGCTCCTCTTCAGATAAAAAGGGTTTTGCAGCCAGTTGTGCTCGCAGAGATTCCAACCTGGAGGAATGAATGGTCTGGCTTTCTTCAGCTCGTGCCTTCGCAGCTTGTTGCTCCTCCAGTCTCTTCCGGACGGTGGCAAGCGTCTTCTCATTATCCGCGATCATGGCTTCCGCCTTAGCGATGGCAGACCGAGCATTGGTAATGGCGAGCTCTGCGTTTTGCCGGATGAACTCGGATTCCATTGAATCGTCAGCCAGTTTCTGACATTCAGCTCGGGAACGCTCGAGATTGCGGACCTCTTCAGCAACTTGTGCTTCCACCTCCTGTCGCTCTTGTTCCTGGGTGGCTAGGAGCCTAGTCAAGATGACCTGGGCTTCTTGAGAAGAACTAGCATTGTCCAAAGACTTCAGCTTTTTCAGGTCACTTCCCAGTCGCTCCACCAACAGCATACACGACTTGGCAAGCAAGGAGCCTCCGGTTAATTCGATGTTACCGGCCATGTTTCCGAGAAACGTCCGGGCAAAGTCAAAAGAGCTACGCCCAGACAGGATAAAATCGATGCACGATCGCATCGCGTCAAGGAACTACTGCACCGTTTTGCGTGTCAGGAAATCCATGGTGTCATCACCCGAGGTACTCCCCGACCCCCTTTCTATCATGAAGAAAGGGGTGCAAGCCGGCTCTTTTTGCGCGAGAGTCGTGCTGGCCACTGGCGCTTCCGGAAGTGTTATTGCTGCAGGAGCCTCCACAGCTAATGATGGAGTAGTAAGCGCAACCTCTGGGAGGTCCAGAGATGTTGAATCCTTGGGCGAGCCCAGCGGAGTGGAAGTCTCCCTGGCTTCAATAGTAACCTCTTCACCCTGCAGAGTGGGTTCTTCCCCAGCCTTAGGAGTTGCCTCCTCTTCCGGCAAAATCGAAGGCTCCCCAATTTCAGTAGTTGCCCTCTCTGGAATTATCTCGGCAACTGAAGCCTTGACTCCTTCAGACTGGGTCAGCTCTTTTACCGTCTCCTCGATATGCGAGGAGATCACAGCTTCAATGTCCCCGACCAACCCTACGGCATAAAAGAAGAATGTTAAAACATCCTCTTCAAAATGAAAAGGAAAATTAGGTCAAAAGGTGAAAAGAGTACCTTCAGTGGGAGTAATCACCAGCTGTGATACCGTTGATGGCTCACCCCCGTATATTTCTTCCTCTGAGATGTGGGAGAACTTACTCGGATCAGGAAGAGCGGGTTGTTGACTGATTTTTCCTGCACAGAAAATAATGAATATTAGATTTAAGAATAGATCGTGCGAGGAATCAGTTCTAATCCGCGGTAGCAGGGCTATGCGGGTCGTGATCCTCAAGGAGGGACTGCGATAGAAGCGTTAAGCAAGTTATACTCTAAAAATTTATCTTTTTTAGTTATTTTGTTAGTCACGATGGTATTTACAATGGATTGTGGTATTTACAATGGATCGAAGAAAAGAATATGGAGAGAGATGGATTTAATCTACAAAAAAGAAATAAAAAAGAAGAAAAGAAAACTTACTTGAGTTGGAGAAAATAAGTGAAAACCTAATACTTTCTACCGTTTTTCGGAGGCGTTGAACGTATGAACCTTGGGATCGAACTCAGTCCGTTGTCGCATTAGGTCATCAAGCCTTGGGCAAGCATGAGTTGATACGCCTCGAGGAGGAGAACATCGCCATGGAATATCGTTGGAACCCCGATCTTCGGTATACTTATGGTTCGGTAATCGCTTGCATGCTCATCACCAATCACAGAGATGAAAAGAGAAAAAGAAATAGAAAACAAGAATAAAAGTAAAACATAGAAATAAGAAACAAAACAAAATAATACCTTTATTGCTTTAATCCATGGCAGAGAAGAGAAGATACATCAGTGTCACCCTCAATATAATCATCTCTCTCTCTCTTTAAAATAAAAAGAAAAGAAAATCTAACTACAAAGGAAGAAACCCTAGAAGAAACCCTAACTTTGGCCCTTGGCTCGCCTCTGGACGCTCGACGCTCTTTACGTTGCACTGCAGGAGATATTTATAGATGCAGAAGGCTACAGAGTCCCGGACGAATCTGCCCACGAAATTTGGGATCAGGATCTTATCAAAGTGCCGCGGATTTGCGGCGGTTCCGCGGCACTTTTGTGGCTTCTGGCCACGCGCTTTGGCGCGTGGCCTCTCCTGGTCCGTCCATGTGGGCGCCTGCTTCTAGAATTGTAATCCTGGCCTTTTAAATCTGGATTTTCGAGGTAACTTGGTAATCAAGTTACCCTTAATCCAGATTTCTTCAAATCTTCCTCCCACGAATTTTCTTCTTATCTTGGCCTTTTATTCTCATCCTGCAGGTGTTTAGGGTTGGATAGAAGTCTATCCTTCCCTAATCTCTGATATTTGCAACTTTCAGCCCTTGTATTTGCATTTTGACTCTTTGTATTTGCGCTTTTTCACCTGGGCTTCAAACATGGGCTTGGATCTGGGCTTTTGGGCTCTTTAGGCTTTATTTATTGCTAAAATAATAATTCGAGGCCTGCACACAATAAATTACAAATTATTAATAAATGTGCAGAATTAAATGAATAAATATGAAAATGTGATGGTAAATATGATGATAAAAATGCACTTTTCACTACCAATCACACCCCCACACTTATCTTTTTGCTCGTCCTCGAGTAAAAACAAAGAAAAAGAAAAAGTTAATCTAACCTAACTCACTTTCGTAGGAATCACGGTTGCACTTAGCACGTGCAACAAGCCGTTAAACCCCTAGGTTACCCTAGAGGACGAGTGTTGTCTCGTGAGGGTTTTCAGCGGATTGCACCCACAAAATCCATAAAAAGGAAAATATTTGAATTATTATTGAAGAGACTAAGTAGTCTATAAGTTTTAGGATCCTCATTTTTATTCATTCTTCAAACCTAGTCTTTATAAAATCAATTGTTATTCATTTTAGGTAAGGATTAAAATTGAATTTCTAATATAGTCTTTTTCGTTACCAAAAGTCATATGCATCTTTATGTTTCTACTAGGAATTCCTTAACTTGGACTCTCATGCCTCTTTATTATTTTTATAACTTCATCTAATTTTCTTTCGTGTAAGTATCAAGGCTTCTTGAGGCCCTAATACCTAACTAATTGATTATTAGATGTGTTAATATAATTTTTTTTTTTTTTTTTTTGGCATGTATAACTCATCTAATTTTCTTTCGTATAAGCATCAAGGCTTCTTGAGGCCCTCATACCTAACTAATTGATTATTAGATGTGTTAATACATATATTATATTTCTTAGTCTTCTTAGGCTTTCTAATCCACCCATGTAACGAACTTAAAGTCGATGGCTCCCAAACCGGTCGGCTTTAGGGCACCAGGTGAGAGAAAACACCCCGCGGACTCAAATTCGAGTGAACTAGGCCACAAAACTAAGGACTTTATTTTATTTAGAACTCACCTTTAGGCATGAATACTTATGCTTCTTGAGGCACATGTATCAGCTTAATTGGTGATTTTTTTTTCTTTTTTTTTTCTTTTTCTTTTTTTATATGAGGCACAAGGTCTTTGTCTTAGAATCCTAGATATGCATTTGGTATGCATATTTCATTAAGGTAAAAATCAAGACTAATTATTTATTCAATTTCTCTCCTATACCTAAAAATTTAAACAATTTATTTATTTTGACCAAGTTTTTAGAAATCCTAATCGTGATTTTCCTAATCCTTAAAACTAACTTAGGTTTCTTTCAAAAAATAAGTCAAAATATTTCCTTTTTATAACTTTTTTTTTTAAATTTTTTTTTTTAGTTTTTACCTATGTTAGTATGTTAGTAAAACCCACTCCCACACTTATCTCATGCATTGTCCTCAATGTATGAATGAATGCATATATGCATGAAACAGAACAAGGGAAGGCAGAAAATTACCTTAGGGGGTGGTTCCGGTGGTGGTCTAATTGGTCCACGAAATGCGGCCCAATCAAGATAACATAATAATTGGTGGAACCCACCAGAAATCTTCCTTACATAACCCACTAAAATATATGTATAATCAATTTTTAGTATTTTCACCCCATCAAATTTCCAAATTTCATAATATATTTCAGAGTTAATTGTCTCAACCTCCTTGTCCCAAAATGGAGTATGAAAGGATGGAATTATTGACTTGGACATTATAGGTGCGGGAACGAATACCGACTCAGGGAAAATGCTCAAATCAAGTAAGGGCTCAGGAGTCGGGCTAGGTTCAAGAATTGGGTCCAAGTCAAGAAATTGAAACTCAAGTCCACAATCTTCTTCCCACAATGGAATGTGACCTAATATGGATGATATCTCTTTACTTCCAATATTAAGGAATTCTAGCTCATCGCCATACAATTCTTCAAAACTAAGGTCAACATCTTCCGTCAGAATTGTACAATCAGTTTCTGAAGTAAAGAGATTGTGAGAATCTAGGTCATGTTCAAGTTCTAATTCGGGAAAGGGAAAACTTGCCAAGTTATCAGAATTTGAAATTTCGGCAAGTTCACATGATGGTACTGAATTAGAATCTTGTTGTCCAAAGCAACTTAGTTCGTCTGCTTTAAAAGAGTGGTCAGCGATATCAGAATCAGCCGGACGGTTAGAACGTAAGCATTGAACCATCAAATCAATATCATGATCACGGGCTAATTTAGCCTCGGTCATGGCAGCTAGCATCCCTTCATAGTCGATAGGTGCTTCTTGTTGAAAATAGGAAGGGTAGTCGTGATAAAGTTGTGAGTCGGTGGACTCACGTATCATCATGTCTAAAATTGATGGTGATTTTTGCTTGGACTCATTTCTACTCATCATTTCCAAGATAGATGGATTTCTATTCTGAATGGGTGGATCTGAGTATGAATCTTGGGAAAAATGTGGACTAGATGGATATGGAGGACAATTTGGTTGAGAATTAGACTCGGGGGACTCGAAACCCCATGAACTCTGTGACGAGTTGAAATTATTATGGAAATTATAGTCATA
Organism: Agave tequilana; assembly: GCA_038442645.1. Classification (NCBI taxonomy): domain Eukaryota; kingdom Viridiplantae; phylum Streptophyta; class Magnoliopsida; order Asparagales; family Asparagaceae; genus Agave; species Agave tequilana. The sequence goes on along the minus strand of JAVJIF010013991.1, from coordinate 73,539 downwards.
AGATGGGGGGTGTGGGTTATATTCATTCGGATAAGACCATTCCGGCACACTAGATTGGTCAAAGTTAGGGTATGCCGGGTTGGTAATATCCGAATAATAGTTAGGGGTGTAATATGGATTAAAATTGGAATTATTATTATATGCCATATCACACCAACACAAACACAACAAACAAAAAGAAAAATTCTAACCTAAGTTAGGGTAGACCTATGACCTAGACGACTCCTAACTGGTTAGACTGTCCACGGGAGGTAGGGTGTAGACTTTGACCACAAGTTAATCAGCCAGGTCGGGGCAAGAGTGGTGGGAGGTTTTCCGTCAAAGACGTTCCTTAATTAAATAACCACCACACTTCGGGCTTTCGGCCCTCAATCCCCTTCCTAGACACTGATTTGGCAGGAGTCAACTTCCAACACCGTTCCCCCTTAGGATAATCTCCTAATTGAGTCCGAGATGTCCCTAGGGCCAACGTCTACTAATTTTTAAGTTAGGCTTGGGTTAGTGAGTGCTCGGGATATGATTTTTGGGCTAAGGAAGGGTGATGAAATCCCCACCTTATCTTGTTAATGGGTTATGCCCTTAAGATGAATTAGTGCAAGTGTACAAGATAAATAGATAAGAATCACTCAAAGCAGAAAATCAACCAAGAGATGAATCCTATTCTACATGCAATGCGTACGTACCTTGCTCCTCCAGCACTCTTCAACAGTAAATAAAAATAATTGAAAAGACACGTGCCTAATATGCAAACGTCTAATCAAATTTTATTTTTAACAACCAATAATTTACTGTTGAATTATTAGCAATTTACAGGTGTATCACAGAACAAAACAGAATATATCAATAAGCAGTATTTTAATTTACAGAGACCTGCAAAAAAAATTCAGTGAGTAATTCACTGCAATTGCCGCGGATCCGCGGCTCTGGCCGCGTTTCCGCGGCAAAGTTGCAGGTCCTTGTGCTCTGCCTTCGAGGGCAGAGGCACAGGATAGCTATATGTCCACTGCTGCGATAAGTTTCTGTTTCCTGTTCTCCAAACCTGCAAACAGAAAAGAATAAAGAATTAGTTAAAAATTAAATTTTTTTATTTTAGAGATAACTTACCGTCCCTCCCCGGCAACGGCGCCAATTTGTTGACTGATTTTTCCTGCACAGAAAATAATGAATATTAGATTTAAGAATAGATCGTGCGAGGAATCAGTTCTAATCCGCGGTAGCAGGGCTATGCGGGTCGTGATCCTCAAGGAGGGACTGCGATAGAAGCGTTAAGCAAGTTATACTCTAAAAATTTATCTTTTTTAGTTATTTTGTTAGTCACGATGGTATTTACAATGGATTGTGGTATTTACAATGGATCGAAGAAAAGAATATGGAGAGAGATGGATTTAATCTACAAAAAAGAAAAAAAAGAAGAAAAGAAAACTTACTTGAGTTGGAGAAAATAAGTGAAAACCTAATACTTTCTACCGTTTTTCGGAGGCGTTGAACGTATGAACCTTGGGATCGAACTCAGTCCGTTGTCGCATTAGGTCATCAAGCCTTGGGCAAGCATGAGTTGATACGCCTCGAGGAGGAGAACATCGCCATGGAATATCGTTGGAACCCCGATCTTCGGTATACTTATGGTTCGGTAATCGCTTGCATGCTCATCACCAATCACAGAGATGAAAAGAGAAAAAGAAATAGAAAACAAGAATAAAAGTAAAACATAGAAATAAGAAACAAAACAAAATAATACCTTTATTGCTTTAATCCATGGCAGAGAAGAGAAGATACATCAGTGTCACCCTCAATATAATCATCTCTCTCTCTCTCTTTAAAATAAAAAGAAAAGAAAATCTAACTACAAAGGAAGAAACCCTAGAAGAAACCCTAACTTTGGCCCTTGGCTCGCCTCTGGACGCTCGACGCTCTTTACGTTGCACTGCAGGAGATATTTATAGATGCAGAAGGCTACAGAGTCCCGGACGAATCTGCCCACGAAATTTGGGATCAGGATCTTATCAAAGTGCCGCGGATTTGCGGCGGTTCCGCGGCACTTTTGTGGCTTCTGGCCACGCGCTTTGGCGCGTGGCCTCTCCTGGTCCGTCCATGTGGGCGCCTGCTTCTAGAATTGTAATCCTGGCCTTTTAAATCTGGATTTTCGAGGTAACTTGGTAATCAAGTTACCCTTAATCCAGATTTCTTCAAATCTTCCTCCCACGAATTTTCTTCTTATCTTGGCCTTTTATTCTCATCCTGCAGGTGTTTAGGGTTGGATAGAAGTCTATCCTTCCCTAATCTCTGATATTTGCAACTTTCAGCCCTTGTATTTGCATTTTGACTCTTTGTATTTGCGCTTTTTCACCTGGGCTTCAAACATGGGCTTGGATCTGGGCTTTTGGGCTCTTTAGGCTTTATTTATTGCTAAAATAATAATTCGAGGCCTGCACACAATAAATTACAAATTATTAATAAATGTGCAGAATTAAATGAATAAATATGAAAATGTGATGGTAAATATGATGATAAAAATGCACTTTTCACTACCAATCACGGGTTCATTACCGTAGTCGACCTCGTCTTCAAACTCGCTCTCCCCTGAGAGTGAGGAAGACGATAGCGCCCCGCACGAGACTTCTGCAGCCGGAGCCTTGCCACCAATTACCCCAGTGGTAGGACTGGGGTTAACTGCCCGAGGACTGGAAATGAAGACACAAGGTGACCCAGGTTGCTGTGCCTCATCTCTCCCTTCATGAGCAAGTAAAAATCCGGGTTGAACTGAAATTCCCGGAATATCGACATCTCCTCCACTCATGATGTCGACCTCTAGCTGCTCATCCTCGTCAGCGGTGGTGGCTCTGTCAACGAGCTCCCCTTCCTCCGTAGACCTACGGTCTCTGCTGCTCGACCTAGGGGCACGGACTAAAGGAACATCCTCTTCAGCTATATCTTCTTCCCTCGTACCTCAACGACAGCAGGGATGTCTTCGGATTGGGAGACTTCGGTTGTCAAGTCTCTCCGAACCTTCTTGGGAGCAGGTTCAGCAGTTGAAGCAGAGCGCTGACGACGCTTGCTTACCGCCTGTCGAGTCTTTGTCGCTCGTGGCTCCGCCCTTGCTGCTTGCGGCTCCTCCCTTGTTGGTCGCGGCTCCGCCCTTATTGCTCGTGGCTCCCTTCCCGATCTTCTCCCGACCTCCTTCTGGGCCTTCAGGTACTGGTCAGTGAGTTTCGAGTGTTTACCAGACTCTGACCTTGCCTCGAGGTTTGCATTGATGCTCTCAATACATGAAGACGTCAGAACAAAGTCTGATGTCTGGATGGCTTGGAAATACCAAGTGCAGAAGTTGAAGCTCATACGGCACTTGGATCCCTCGATAGGTAGACGGAAAGTTGCTCCCGTCCCTCCGGCCCCACTGTAGTACCAAGCCCCGAGCACCTTCGAACAAGTTCCCTTCGAAGGCAAGTCGAGCATTGGGATTCCCGACGTACAGTTGATCGTAGCCAAACTGTCGAGCGAAACGACTCGGCATGTATGGCTCGATGGTGCATGAAGTCCCTTGCCGGAAAAGCACATATCCGGGCCGAATATTGATCAACCACCAGAAGACTCCCACAGACAACCTCGTGAAGCCGTCTAGGCCAGCGGAATCAGTAAATAGATCCCCGAAAGATGCACCAGAGAACTCGGGGAAGCAGCGATTGAGCTGGTAATTCGCAGGATCTGAAAGTCGCTTTCGGACGTAATATATATAAAGATCACGCCAGCTCGAATCCTCCAACCGCTGCACAAAAGGGACGAAACTCTCCCTCCAACGCACTGCCGTCATCAGAGAAGGGCAGTGCATCACGTACCAAGCCATGAGGTACGTATAAGGCAGCTCGATCCGAGGGTTGGGGCGCTTCACCGTCGGATTCCCCTCCGAGTCAACATATGGCTTACCGTGGGAATTGACAGTTTTCGGCGCCTCACAAAAACTCTTGGTTAGCGCCCGCAACCCGCTCTGAATGCCAGCCGCCACGGCCGGGAGAAGGGCTATAGGGTTGCCATGAGCCAGGAGCACCGCCGAGTATACCACGTCAGCAACAATAGCTTCATGTGGCAACGTGGGCACCACACAACGCTTCAGCCACAGCATCAAGAAACCTGCCAACAGTGCCCTATCGGAGATAGGGGTCCGGGCTTGATGGTGGAAGCTTTCAAAAACCAGGTCAGGATCGAAACCGTCCTCGTTCGAAACTGTGGTGTAGAAGCCTTCAGGAGCCTGGGTGATCCTGTCTTCAATCTCCTCGTCAGAACTGGGAGCCAGTCGGGTTATCGGATTGTCTTTATGATTGACACCGTTGAATAAGTAACTGGCCCAAGACAGTTGCTTGACTCCCTGCGCCCTCCAGGAGGTTAGCTGACCGCAAATGTGGAAGTGACACATCACTTCCCAGTAAGTCTCGTACACCCGAGGAAACTCTTTCTTCAGGAGGTGGAGCTCCTCAGTGGTCGGGACATATTCCTCATAGGGAATGTCCCTGTTGCCAGCCCCGAGACCTCATGTAGCTCGTGCAGTGCAAGGCCCATCTCTCCGACCGGGGTAAAGAATGTCCCCGTCAGAGGATTGTAGCGCTCCAAACCCCGAAAAAGTTATGAAAGCCTGGTGGGACACCCCACTGTACGGCCCTGACCGCCGGGTACAGTCCCACACGCTTTAGCAGATCCCCAAGATCGGTGAGGACGAAACCCACCATCCTGCCCCACCAGTAGTTCTCCGTGGAATGGACCCACCCGGGCGGACGGAAACCGACCGGATAATCACCCTCCGCTTCCATGAACGAGTTGAGGAAGGTAGTGCCAAGCTGTGGTATCTCTCCAACCGGAACCTCAGACTTGCGCGACCCAGGGAAAAGGCTGAGAACCGACCTGTCATGGCTATCATGACGGTGTACTTTATGGGAACCCAAATCACCGAGAGTAATCTCAGGGACGTATCGAGAAAGGTCCCATTCCATCTTCCGAGGGACGGACATGTGCTGGAAGTAGGACAGCGGGAACATCCTCTCCATGTCTGGAAGAAAGAATCTTCCACCCTTTATCTGACGGAGCCATTTATAAGTTCCGTCATACACACGATAGCCGCCGTCGTCGATACGATCTCCGAAGAAGAAGGCATGCTTCTCCAGCTTGACGTGAGCATCCGTTATGAATGCTGCATCGGTCATAAGTACCCGGAGAGTTCTCATGTCAACATTAGAGAGCCTCTCCCTGCGATCCTGCGACTGGTCAGCAGTCACAGGGACAGTCCTTCGTAGCACAAAGGTCAAGTCCCGGTCAGCACCACATACACGTCCAAAGTGGCGCGTCTTGGAGAGTGAGGCAGAAGGATGGGGCACTGCAAAAGAAAAGGACACTTAGTTAGATACTTAAATGCTAAGTGTTCATAATCCAGACGCAGAAGAGATACTAGACGCTGGAATTATCAAATCCGCGTCCAGACCTGCGAAACCGCGTCCAAACGCAGAGGAGATACTGGACGCAGGAATTATCAAATCCGCGTCCAGACCTGCGAAACCGCGACCAAACGCAGAGGAGATACTGGACGCAGAATTATCAAACCTGCGTCCAGACTTGCAGGATCCGCGTCTCCACCACCAGAAGGTCATGGAATGTCCTTGATGTCACTTCTGAGGTGCGAAAAGAAGGGAGTTATCCACCTTAACCCTTCCATCACCACAACCGCCAGAAGTTAAGGAGGGTAACTCCCTTCCTTTCACACCCCCAGATTTCTAATTGCTTGGACGCAAGTGCCAGATTCATCAAAATCGGCAGCTGATGGCACAGAACGCAAGGATCAAATCCGCGTTCTGCAAACCAAGTCCGCGTCTTAACCCTTCACAACTAGAAATATTCTAAGTGAAGAATCCGAAAAGCAGGACCCGATGGCGCGAGGGTCCAAACCCGCGCCTCGGTTATCAACTCAAAGACTGCGTCTGAGACCGCGCCTGAGAATCAAACACGAGTTATATTTTGTGTTAAGGATTCTTAGGGTTCTATGAGCTCCCGTTAATGGCGAAATCCACACCCAAAAGGCATTATACCTGGGAAAGCGACATCCTGCGCAGAGGAAGCGCCCCTCTGGACCTCGGCGGCAGTCGCCCGTGAAGAAGAGGCGGTTGGCTTGGTCTTGGGTGCCATTTTTAATTCCAGAAAAAGGAGATGAACAGTTCAAAAATCCAGTAATGGAGATGAACAGTTCAACAGAGGAAGAAGAGAACTCTCTTGAGCAAGTGCGTTCAGAGAAGAAAAGAGGTCTCTCTGACTGATGCCTTTTATAGGCACAAGGATTCGCAAAGATACGCGGCGTGTAACCCGATAAAAGCTGCAGCAAATCATCACATGACGCGTAGAGCAAATCTTCGCGAAGATCATGCGTCACGACTCCCCAGCGAGTCGTCATTTGACACGTGGCGCGGTTCAGTTAATGAACCAAGAAATCCGCGCGCCAAAAGGTGAAATCCTACCGGTTCCCCAGGCCAGCTGGCGGCGTAATCATCACACGGCACAGATTCGCACCCAAGGGATGCACCTCTTCGATGGACATACCCCGTCAGCATCTCTATAAATGCATTCGAAAGGTCGCATCTCTCTACAAAGTCCGCGTCCGACCCAGCGGGCCCAACATCGCGTCTGCCTCATAGAAGATCAGGCGCGTTTCCATTGCCAAAGGACGCACTCTACAGAAGTCGCGTCTTTAGAGCAGTACCATCTCGGCTTTTTTTTTAAAAAAAAGAACCTGCATTCGGCCTCCTGCTTCTGCAAAATCAGTTCAACAGTACACTGACGCAAGCAGACGACCAACCACTCCTACCTTAAAGCATACCCGTGACAGACTAGAAGCAATCGGGGAGGTTTAGACTGTGCATCTAGACACTCAACATGATCAACTCTGGTGGCTTCAAAGAGTTCAAACAGTACACTCACGAAGACCAACTTCAGATAAGATCAAACCCGGAGCATCAACAGTCCAGCCATGAAGGTGAATTCAGCTAGAGTCCAAAGTATTTCGAAATCCGTCCTAGTTAACTGCGGAATATCGAAAACTTTGGAGGGGGTTCTGTAGGCTGTCCAAAAGTTACTGGAGGACAAGCTATTGAAAAGCAAAGTTTTAAGCTCTAGACGCGAGGGACTATCACCCGCGTCTCAGCGTCAAGGCGCGTTGGCTCGACACCCGCGTCTCAGCATCAAGGCGCGTTGGCTCGACACCTGCGTCTCAGCATCAAGGCGCGTCGGCTCGACACCCGCGTCTCAGCATCAAGGCGCGTTGGATTAAACCTGCGTCTCAGTTATAACCGCCTTGGTTAAGGGACCAATCACTGCCCACACGTAAGGGAAATCAGCCCCCATCGTGGCATGTCTTTAGCAGGCACGTGGGTTAGTTACCGCCCATGTAGCGGGGAAGTTGGCCCTCATTGTGGAGCGTTTTCAGGGGGCACGTTCACCCCTGGGACCTCTATAAATAGCCTTGTTTGCATCAACAAAAAAAGAAGAAGAAGAAGGAGAGATTGGAGAGAATCAATCCGGGAATCGAGAAATCGGCAATCGGCAATCAGAAGGAGAGAAGAAGCAGATCAACTCTTCAGCAAGTTTGCTGCGTACGAGCTAGCCTTCGCCTACCTTCTCTTTTAGAGTTTTGGTAGACGGAGCTTTGTCACTCTTTCTACCGGCCGAAGAGGAGATCCCTGAAGGACGGTCATCTGGTCAACGGAGAACAAGATTCACTCTCCACCGCCACACGAAGAACCCAGCCTTAAACAAAGGGGGAATTCAAGATTCAATATTCTCCCTCTCTTGAAACCGGAAGGAACAGTTCTTGTTGTAATGTTTTTCATTTGATTCAAGGAAAACTTTTACGGCAATTCACTGTCTCCCTCTTTCCCGGGTCCTACAACGGGTCGAGTTACACGCAAAGACATGATGCCCTACACCAATCTTGGAAGTAGAAATTTTTGACTTGTGGGGTATTGACTTCATCGGACCCTTTCCAATATCTTACGAACAATTCATTCCGGTAGTTGTAGATTATGCTTCTAAGTTGGCTAAAGTTGTTCCTACTAGGATGAATGACAATTAAGTTGTCATCAAGTTTTTAAGAAAAAATATCATTTCACGCTTCGGAGTGCCCCGTACGATAATAAGCGATAACGGGAGTCATTTCTACAATCGGCCTTTGAAGCCCTAATGCAAAAATACTCCATTTCTCATAAATTATCCACGGCATACCATCCTCAGACAAATCGACAAGTGGAGGTGACAAATGCACAAATTAAACTCATATTAGAAAAGACCATAGGACAGAATCGTAAGGACTGGTCCATCAAACTTGTTGATGCTCTATGGGCTTATCGGACCGCTTACAAAACTGTCCTGGGAATGTCTCCATATCGAGTTATATTTGAAAAATCATGCCATTTGTCCATGGAGCTTGAGCACCGTACCTTATGGGCAATTAAACAATTGAATTTCGACTTAAAGAAAGCCGGTGACTTGAGAAAATTGCAGATTTCTAAGCTTGAAGAGATACGAAATGAAGCTTACGATAATGCTCGGATTTTTAAATACAGAACCAAACTCTTCCATGATCAATCCATAAATCGGAAGAATTTTTTCCCTGGACAAAAAGTTCTATTATACAATTCTAGGCTCAATCTCTTCCTTGGTAAACTGAAGACCAGGTGGTCAGGACCCTATCTTGTGCACACAGTTTTTCCTCGTGGTGCTATTGAAATCTCTGATCTAAGGAATAGTAACATTTTTAAAGTCAATGGTCAAAGTTTGAAACCATTCTACACCACTGAGCCCGAGTCACTTTGAACTGGATCTTTGCGACCCAGTCTACACGTGACCTGGCCCTCCTTCATATTTCCCTGGTATTCGTTGTAAATCTTTTGGGACCTTTTCTGTCCTTTTATAAATAATAAAATAAAATTTAAAAAAATAAATAAATAATTTTTATAAAAAGAAAATAAAAAAAGAAAAGCAAGAAAACAAAATAAAAAAATAATAAATAGGACTTAAGTGCTAAATGGCACCTAGGTTTTCTCTCTCATATATACCCATTATAACCAACAAAATTTAGAAATAAAACCCAAGGTAATTAATTTACGTTTTTACCTAGGGGCAAAAAGAGAACACACCCTTTTCAGGCCTGTATAAATTCTCTCCAACCCCCTCCCGTGCTTCTAACCTAAATCTGAGATCAGATCTGAAGAGGGGAGACGAGCGTGCCGCCACCAAAAAAAATCCCAGCCTCTGCCTCCCTAAATCTGTCGCGTTTTCTCAGCCAGAGCGCGATCCGTGACTATCTTGGGGTCTTCTGTGCGCCGCGAAATTTTCCAGTGGTCATTTTCTCCTGTAGATCTCAGATCTACAACAATCTGTGCATATCTCTGTGTGGATTGCTCTGTGCAACTCAATCTTTGTTCCTCCCCACGTATTCCTGGGGAGGTTTGCGAATTCCTATCTTTTTCTCCAAATTTTAATTCATGGCACCTACTATTTTTGCTGAAAAGGATTTTTCTAGGATCCTTAGTGATGTCAATGAATATGGTCATATATTTCTTGATAGGATTAGAAAGTGGAATTAGTTTACTTTGGTATATGATAACTCTGAGTATGAAGCTTATTATTGCCTTGAGCTTGTTAAGCTTTTCTATTCTAGTATTGACCAAGCCACCATTGATCTTGAGACCTATCAATTTACTGTACATCTGGCGACTGACATCATTGTTACCCCTGATATATTAGAGGACTACACACAAGTCCCCAGCAACCCCACATCATAGCGACTCCCTTTCTTTGATTGAATACATGACCATCATAAGTGCTCGCTGCACTGAACAAAATCGTGGGCTCAAAGCCAGTACCATTTTCAGGAACGTACATTGCGTTGGACACTGAATCCAACGCAATATCCTCGGCCTCGACCACACCACGTCTTTCAATAGCCCAATGCTGCAGATTATCCATGATCTAATGACCAGGCAATATACAATTTGTATAAACATGATCATATTAAACTGTCTCATCACCAATTCCAGACGAACAAGAGGTGACAAATATTCACATCCTCTATTAGTGACTCGTCTGTGCAAGAGTTTCTTACCAGACAACGTCCTTGATTCATATGACCGAGAATTTGTTGCACCAGAACGGGCAAGGAGTGTGATTGTAAAATCAAAGAGTTAAGAAATTACCGTGTAGCTTGTGGCTAACGGGTCATGTCCACGAGGAGGAATGCGATGAAAGCTTTTCGGTGTTTTGTTTAGTAACAAAGAATTGTGCTCGTTTTTTTATTGAAAAGATAATGGAAAGAAGGGATATGATTAAAAGAGAAATTGTAACTTTGGAGAAGGCTTTGGAAAAGGTGAATTTTGTATAAAGTTTAAAACGTTATTTGTTATTTTTTAATGAAGAAGAAAATCTGGGCTCACTATCTCACTACTCAATGACATGTTCTTCAATTGAAAATCTTAATGCCTCAACTTGATCATAGGCAAAACTTAAGATTGATTCTAGAAAGTTTTAAGCAAAACACATAGATGGTTTGAAAGGTTAATTCTTTTCTTTAAGAAATCGTCTTGAGTTGAATGTTAAATCATCAAGAAGTTCAAGTATGAGATACAAACAAGTTCAAGAGATATTTTAAAAAGAGGTAGAAGTTAAAAATCCAAACCCATCCTCATGTGCCTTCAAGAACACTTTCAAGAAGAAAGGCTTAAGTTAGGCATGCAAATGATTCATGGGTCATTTCATCAAAACCGTTCGAAAAGAAGAGGGATCAGAGAGAGGAGTACTAGTGAGCCCAGAAACCGATTTAGCTACTCATGGAAAACAAAGAACAATGCAAGTAATTAAAGTAAGACATACCATAAAATGAGTGAAAGAAAATGTAACCGATTCTTGTATTGATGTCACTTCAATCTTTAAGTTACAAGCACTCAATTCCTCTCTCTCACAGGTATTTATACTGAACTACAAATTTGCAAAACAAAATACAACTTTTTCACTATCTAACAAAGAGCCTAAATCCTTAAAGAATAAACAAAAATTCTAATCCTAGTCTTCGCCCTTTTTTCTTTGTTGAAACTGGTATTTATAGGGAAAAACTAGAGGGGGGAGATCGTAGAAAGATTAGGGAAGCAAACACTCCCCCAACAGACGCAACCAAGCTGCGAAAACGCGGCTAAGGCCGCGTTTTCGTGGCCTTGGTGTGGCCAGTTGGCCACACCCAATTGGGTGGTTCTCCTGGTTTGGTGATTCTCCTGTATCTTCTTCTGGTTTTCTCGTTTCTGCTCCAGGATTTGACGAAACAGCCTTTGATTGTTGGCTTTAACTGCTTGATTTGGGAGGATTCTTTTCAACCGATTTTCAGCCTCTCTGATATGCCAAGATTTTGCCCTGATTCCTTGATTTCGAATTTATTTGATTCCTTGATTTCGAATTTATTCTGAATTAAATCAGAATTTGGTAGGCTTTTGGGCTTGTTTCTCTTTCCTTTCTTTTAGCAATTGGGCCTACATTTCACAAAGAAGAAGAAGACTTATTAATAGGATTTATTAGCTAAAAAGTATGGTAAGGTGATAATGTACATGCAAAATATGTGACTGATCACACCCCCACACTTATCTTTTGCTCGACCTCGAGCAAAACATCAGACTAATTCTATTAGACCACTTTCGCAGGTCACTCGATTGCACTGAGCATGTGCAACAAGCCGTTAAACCTCTAGGTTACCCCTAGAGGACGAGTTTTGTCTCGTGAGAGTTTTCAGTGGATTGCATCCATAAAATCCATAAAAAAAATGTTAGTATTTTCGAAAAGCATTTTTAAAAGAGAAAATATTTGAAGTATATTTGTAAGGCTTTAAGTAATCTATAAGTTATAGAAATATCAAATTTTTCATTTCGAAACTCAGTCTCTATTCAAAATATGTCATCAATCAAAGTTAGAAGTCAAATTGTACTTCTCATCTAGTCTATTAATTTACCCTGAGTCGTATGCATCATCATGACTGTGAAATTGACTAAGGGTTCTTTAACATTAACTCCTATGCCTTATTTATATTTATTTTTGGTGAAATTTATTCCTCAATTTCATTAGGCTTTCTAATATGCCCATGTAACGAGCTTTTAGTTGGTGACACCCAAACTGGGCAGTTTTAGGGCACCAGGTGAGAAAACACCCCTAAGGACTTAAACATTCGAGCAGACAAGGCCACAAAATCAAGGTTGTTATTTATAAAATGTACCCCTTTTAGGCGTGAATACTTATGCTTCATGAGGCACAAATACCCAGCTTAATCAGAGGATTTAATATATATATATATTTTTCAAACTTATCTAATTATCTTTTGCATAAATACCAAGGCTTGCTTAGGCCAAAGTACCTAGCTAATCAATAATTAGATTTGTTTATTATTATATTTTTTTCAGACATATATTTTTTTTATAAGGCATAAGAGTCTTTATTTTTAAACCCTAAGTGTGTAAGTGTATTTAGTGTGCATATTTCATCAAGGTAAATATCAAGACTAAATTACTTTCACAAATTTTCTTCCTAAACTTAAAAATCAAACAAGTCATCTTATTTTGACCAAGTGTAAGAAATCCTATTTATGATTTTCTTATTCCTTAAAATTGACTTAATTTCTTACAAAAATATATCAAAATATTGTTCTTACCTTTCAAAAAGTTTTTTTTTATATATATATACAATTTTTTTTGAGTTATATTAGTCATGTTAGAACCCTCCTCCACACTTATCTCATGCATTGTCCCCAATGTATGAAAGAAATGTATAATGCATGAAATAAAATGTAAAAGAGGTGGATATATTATACAGAAATATGTACAACATCAAGTTTCTTCCACACCTAGATCTTTTTCGGTCTTATCCCTCTAGCTCTCTTCCCGTTATTCCAATGGGTCCTCTTTATAGGGCATAGTGGGGAGGCCAATTTTTCTGTCATTTTAGCTCTTTTCCTCCCCAGTCTCAACTTCTTTAGGTTTTCCTTCCTCATATTTCTACATTTATTATTCAAAAATTGATCACCACCACACTTCTCAGTTGGAACTTCCTCACTATGAATGTCTAGGAATTCTAACTCAGTTCCATATATCTCCTCAAAGCTTAGGTCAGCACTTTCCCTAGAGATGTGTAATTAACCAAAAGATCCCTAGTTGGTTCATCCAAACACATGAGTTCTTCTTCGAAGAGGTTTTCAAAGAGTATGTCAATCGGAGGTTCTTGAATTATATTCTTATGCGATACATTATTGGTTGGCTCATCGAAAGTGAAGATATTCAAATCAAATTTCTCCTTTTTAAAGGGTACTCTAACATTAGGATCTCCGACATATGCCTTCTCATTAAGATAATCGCATTCATTCTTAAATAATTTATTAAGAAACAGCGACTCATCTTCTATATCTTCACTCTCTTCATCACAATTATTTTCAACAAAGTTTACCTCAAATGTTTGATCTCTTATCTTACGAGGTTGTTTTTCTAGGTTGAAGACAATAACTTCTCTAGTCATGTCCCCAAAAGTTAACCTCATGGACCCATTCCTACAATTGATGATGGTATTGGCAGTAGTAAGAAATGGTCGCCCTAAGATAACAAGAGTTTGAGCCCTATGATTGGAGTTAGACACAGGTTGTGTCTTTAGAACTATGAAATCAACAGGGTAAATAAACTCCCCAACCCGGATAAGGACATCATTAATCTTCCCTTTTGGAACTTTCACTGAAGGTCAGCCAGTTGGATAGTGACTCGAGTTGGACTAAGATCGCCCAACCCGAGTTGTTGATAAACTGAGAATGGAAGCAAGTTGATACTTGCCCCCAAGTCAAGAAGTGCATGACTAATCTCGGCTTGTCCTATTGTGCAGGAAATAGTTGGACTACCTGGATCCTTATACTTAACAGGGATCGGACCCGATAGTATCTCACTAATTTTAGTGGCTAAGAAGACCTTTTTAGGTATATTAGTCTTTCTCTTCTTGGTGCACATGTCCTTAAGAAACTTAGCATAAGATGGGACTTGTTGGATGGCATCAAGAAGTGGTACATTTATCTTCACTTGATTAAAGATCTCAATTATCTTATCCATGTGTGGATTTTGCTTGTTGTTTTTCAGCCTATTAGAAAATGGTGCTATAGGCTGGTGCACATGACTGGTTGACTTATCTTTTTTAGATTCATCAAATTTAGGAGGAGTGGGATTAGATGAGGTGGATGCTGAAGTGTGATTGTGCTGACTAGGATTAGGTGGTGTTGACACTTGGTTATCAACTATCTTTCCCGATCTCAATGTATGAACAGCATTACATTGATTCAGTGATGGATCCTCAACCAAATGAGCTTGTTGTGAATTCCTAGGATTCATAATTGGTTGATTGGGCAAGGTACCCTTTTGCCTCTCATGTTGTGAGTTGGCTAACTGGCTTATTTACCCTCTAGCCTCTGTATTGTTTGCATGAAGGAATCTTGGTTCTTCATATACCTTTCCATGTTTCTCTCAAAATCAGTCATTCTCCTTTCGAGTTGAGGATTCTGGAAGGAAGATGGTGGAGCTTGGTTGGGAAAATTTTGTTGATAATTTGAAAAATTGTTGGGAGAATTGTGAGGGTGATTGGAAAAGTTGGGTTGATGATTGGAAGAATTATTGGAATGATAGAAGTGGCTTGCACGGTTTGACCGTGGGTGGTCATTATTTTGTTGGCTCCATGAGAAATTTGGGTGATTTCTCCAGCCAGGATTGTACGTTGGAGCGTAAGGATCATTGTTCGGCCTTGAAAAAGTCGCATTCATCGGTTCAGAAAAGTGTTGGTGAGCTTGAAATACAGGACACTCCTCAATTACATGATTCATGGCCTGACAGTAAGTACAACCCGGAGTTGGAAATTGGTTTGAGCTGACTTGATTGACTGGACTTGGTTCCTTACTTTCTAAAGCTTCCAGTCTTCTCGCTAGGTTAGCTAACTTAGCCTCGTTAGCTATGGATGATTCAATCGAATGAAGACCTCCTTTTGAAGAGATAGAGTTTGGATTTCTAGAGCTTTCACAAGTAGGTTCCCATTGGATAGTCTTTTCAGCTAGATTCTCATATAAATCCCATCCTTCATGCTCATCTTTCTGCAAGAATCCCCTTGGCACATGCTTTCTAAGAGGGTCTTTGTCGAGTAGTCTAAACTATCATAAAAAATTTGGCACTGTCGCCATTTCTCTATTCCATGATGAGGACATTAGACAAGGAGGTCTTTGAAGCGTTCAAAGTACCTCCAAAAGGTTCACTAGGTTCTTGCTTGAACTCCATGATGTTTTTTCTAACGAGAGCGATCTTATGGATTGGATAGAATTTCTTCAAGATGACCTTGATGAAACCATCCCAAGATGTGATAGAGCCGGCTGCTAAGTTGTAGAGCCATTTCTTGGCTAAGTCCTTAAGAGCAAATGGGACAAATCTCAACCTAATAGCATCATCTGTAAGGTGTGGGATTTTCATCATTAAGCATACTTCCTCAAATTCTCTTATGAAGAAATAAGCATCTTCGGACTCTAAGCCATGAAACTTAGAGAGTGTATTGATGAACTGTAGCTGAAGCTCAAAATTGTGTTCACCAACTGATGGAAGTTGGATGCATGATAGAAGTGATGTTCTAATGGGATAGAACCTATCCTGCAAAGATGTCAGTCGATCCATAACCGAATCTGGTCTTGTTTTGAACCTGGGTGGTGATGTGTTTCTAGTTAACCTAGATGAATTAGGGTCTCTTGACCACACTTGCATACACAAACATAATCACAAACAAGTTCACCAATAGTCAAGAAGAGAAAACAACCAAGCCTAGTCTAAGGTAACCTTGACCTAGACAACTCCTAACTGGTTGATTGTCCACAGGAGGTATAATTTAGACTTTGATCACAAGCTAATTAGCCAGGTCAGGGCAAGATTGGTGGGAGGTTATCCGTCAAAGACGTTCCTTAATTAAGTAACCACCAACCTTCGGGCTTTCGGCCCTTAATCCCTTCCTAGACACCGATTTGACAGGAGTCAAATTCCAACACCTTCGCCCTTAGGATAATCTCCTAGTGAGTTCGAGGTATCCCTAAGGCCAACGTCTATCAGATTTTACTTAGGCTTAGGCTGTGCGTGCTTGGAGATGGTTTGTGGGCTAAGGAAGGGTAATGACTTCCCCACCTTAGCTTGACTTGGGCTAAGGAAGGAATTTTTGTTGCAGTGGACATATAAGTGGCCCTGAACTCTGCTCAAGAAAGTAAAGCCCAGAAGCCCTCAGATTTGCTACATTCTAGTGGCAATCTGAGTGAACTACTAACATGTATCTTCTGCATGTTGGCTGAATTGCAAAATTTAATATCTATAGCTATTTATTTTCTTCTTTGACTCACTGTATATACATTTCTAATACAATAGTAAAAGGTTAATTGTAAATGCTAAAATTAATTTAGACTTTGCATTTAGGCACGTGTCTATTTCGTTACATTTTCTATTTACTGTTGAAGAGTGCTGGAGCCAAGGTATGTGTGAATAGTATTTAGTATAAGGTTCATTCTTATATGAAATATTGCTTGAGTGTTACTTTTTTCTATATACTTGTACACCGCGCTAAATTGATTTAAGGGCTTGTCCTATAAACAAGATAAGGTGAGGAAGTCATTACCCTCCCTTAGCCCACAAACAATCTCTTCACTCACTAACCCAAGCCTAATTAAAACTGAGTAGACGTTGACCCTAGGGACATCTCAGACTCAAATAGGAGACTGACCTAAGGGGGAAGTTGATTTGAATCTAACTATTACAAAATCAGTGACTAAGGTTGGTATTGAGGGGCGAAACCCCGAAGGCTTGTGGTTTGGCTTAATTAGGCCCGTCGCTTTGTGCGGATACCTCTCACCAATCTTGCCCCTACCTGGCCGATTAACTTGTGGTTAGATTCAACAATATACCCCCGTGGACAGTCTAACCAGTTAAGAGTCGTCTAGGTCTAAGGTTTACCCTAACTTAGGTTAGATTTTTTTCTTTTTATTTGGTTGTTTATTTGTTTGTTTTTCTTTATTTGTGTTTGACATCTCCTATGTGATATGGCTTATAACAATAATTTTTCAATTTTAATGGTAATCCATATCACACCCCTACCTCTTTTTTAGATATTACCAACCCGGTACATCATAACTTTAACCAACCTAGTGTGCCGGATTGGTCATATCTGAATCAATATAACCCATGCCCCCAATCTTATGACCATAATTTTCAAAATAATTTCAACTCTTCAAAGAGTCAATGGGGATTCACCTCCCCTGAGTCTAATTTTCAACCAATTCGTCCTCCTTATCCACCTTGTCCACAATATTTCCACGATTCATACTCAATTCCACCAGTTCAAAATAGAAAACCATCAATCTTGGAAATGAGTATGCGTGAGTCTAAGCAACAATCATAAAATCTGACAGACTCACAATTTCACCACAAATTCCAAAACAAAACTTCATCTTTTCAAGTCCAATCGCAACAAAACGATGAACCAATTGACTATGAAAAGCTTCTTGAAGCCATGACTCAGGCTCAAATCGCTCATAATCATAACATAGATATAATGGTCCAAACTCTCCATTCTCACCGTTTGACCATTGCTGATGTCGCTAACCATTCTGTTAGAGCTGAAGAATCATGTTGTTTTGGAAAACAAGATTCCATTTCAGCACACCCATTTGAACTTGCCCAAACTCTAAATTTTGAAAACCATATTGACATTTTGGCAAGTTATCCCTTTCCTGAAATTGAACTTGAAAATGAATATGATCCTGAACCTCAACTTGGTGATTCAATTCTACTTCCTGATTCAATAATGACTTCAGTGTCTTCACCTGATTTCAATCTTTTTTCCAAGTCAACATTGGATCCTGTGCTAATTCATCATGAAATTGAATCGCCAATCTTTTATGATCATCCTATTGAACTTGACCAATTTCATACTTTTGAAAGTCCTATTGACAAATTGGCAAGTTCTCATTTTTATGAAATTGAACTCAATGAGAAATGTGACCTAGATTCTCAAATTTGTGATCCAGTTCAAATTTCTGAATCAATATTGACTCCTGTTTTGTTACGCAACTTGAGTAATATTTTAGAGTCAGTTTTGATTCTCACACCTATCATTCTTGAACTTGAATCACCAATACTAAGTCACATTATGTTATTGGAAATGAATGTGGACTTGAGTTTCAACTTCTTGATTTGGACCCACTTCCTGAACCAATCTCGACTCCTGAACCTTTACTTGACTTAAGTCATTTTCCTGAGTCAGTATTAGTTCCCGTATTTCCTAAGTCCAAGTCAATCATTTCATCTTTTCACACTCCATTTTGGGATAAAGATGTTGATAAAATTGACTCCGAAATTATTTGTGAAATTTAGAAATTAGATAGGGTAAAATTTTTAATAAAAATCATTCATATATACATCATTTTAGTGGGTTATATTACAGAGGTTTCTGGTGGGTTCCTCCAAACTCCACGCAAATTCGATTGGGCCACATTTCGTGGACCAATCAGACCACCACCGGACCACCACCTTAAGATAATATTTTCCTTCCCTTTCTTCTTTTTCATGTATCTATGCATTAATTCATACATTGAGGACAATGCATGAGATAGATGTGGGGGAGGGTTCTAACATAACTTAGCTTTTCCTTTTTATTAAAAAAGAAAAAAACTAACATTTTCTTTACTTTTAAAAACTTTTTGAAAATAGAAATAATATTTTGACATATTTTTTTTTTAAGAAATTAAGTCAATTTTAAGGAATAGGAAAATCAAAATTAGGATTTCTTATACTTGATCAAAATAAGATTATTTGTTTGATTTTTAGGGTTAGGAAGATAATTTGTCAAAGTAATTTAGTCTTGATTTTTGCCTTGATGAAATATGCGCACTTTATACATTTACACAGTTAGGATTCAAAAACAAAATTCTTATGCCTTATAAATATATATATATATATATATATATATAATATATATATATATATATATATATATATATATATATATATATATATATATATATATATATATATATATATATATATATATATGTAGGCTATCAAAAATTACTACGGACAAAGCCTCAGACGCGAACCTCCCAGATGCGGAGATAGCTTCCAGTCTCAGACGCGAACCTCCCAGACGCGAACTTCCCAGACGCGGACCTCGCGTCCTTTCTCAGCCAAACGCGGGGGTCGCCAGACGCAGACCTCGCGTTCCAATGTCAGACGCGAAGGTCGCCAGACGCGGACCTCGCGTCCTTTCTCAGCCAAACGCGGAGGTCGCCAAACGCAGACCTCGCATCCTTTGTCAGACGCGAAAGTCGTCAGACGCGAAGGTCGCGTTTCAACTCAAACGCGAGCCTGAGCAGCTCCGCGTTCTGACACAGACGCGAGCCTGTGAGCTCCGCGTCTCAACATCAAAGCGAGGTCCGCGTCCAGCGCGAGACCCGCATTTTTTGCTATAACTGAGCCACAAACTTGGTCAGTTACACCCCATTTTCTCTCCACATAATGGGGAATAACTTCCCATTATGGAGAGATTTAAGGAGTTGGTTACACCCCTCCCATTATGGAGAGATTTAAGGGGTTGGTTACATCCCAATTCCTCTATAAATAGCTATGAATAGCTAGAGAAGGGGGAGGACGGCAGGGGGACCTCTCTAAGGGACCCCGGGGGGAGGGGACCTCTTCTAAAAGGGCTGAGGAGGAGAGTCCCGATGGAGAAAGCCAAGAAGCCATGGGTAGAGGAGGAGAGCTACCTCAGCAGAGTTCGACCTCGAAGCTTCGACTCTTTCTGTTAACTTGCTAAGTTCAAGTTCTTTAAATCTCTTTGAGATTCCATTACTGATAGGAGCTGTGCTACTCCACCAGTAGATCCAAAGAGAGAATCCACAAGAGAAGCTTGACGTTCGCCGGTCAACGGAGAACAAGACTCACTCTCCACCGCCACATGAAGAACCCAGCTTTAAACAAAGAAGAGAATCAACCCTGAGATTCCCTCTCTTTTGTAATCGGATTGTATCCGTTGTAATCTTCTATCCAATCAAAAGAATTTTGCAATCGTGATTTTTTCCGACGCGTACAAAAGATGGCGACTCCGCTGGGGACATATACTTTGTCGTTTTCAACCAACAAGAAAGTGGTGGCGCAAGCCGACGTAAAGATGCTTGGATTCACAGTCGAATCGCTTGTGATCGAATTCGACTAAGAGAAGTTGAACTCCCCCTAAGCTTCGGGAGTCTCCCGTGGAGACAACGTGGTCAGCCCCAACGTCTCTTCAGAGACCCGCACCATGACCCACGGTTAAAATGGCAATAGAGACCAATCTCCCTCCATCCTTTTATCAAGGCACTTCCAGTTCCGGATGCCGGGGGTTCTCAACAACCTCTGTGACTCAATCGGAATGCCGAGAAACGGCGAAGGCGTTGCACTCATCGTCAGCAGACAAGAGTGGTTGCAACAGCATATGTGGCCCGCATCAATGTCTCCTACAAGACCCGCGAGGCCAATGATGATGAAGGCAAATCTCGCCGCAAAACTCCTCTCAAGGCTCAGCAAATTCAATTTGCAGGGGGTTCGCATCAACTCCTGTGAGCCAAACGGATTGCTGATCGTCGACAAAGACGCCAAGTGCACCATCAGCAAATAGAGCTCGCTTTCACCCCCGCGTTTTGGCACCAAACGCGAAGTTCGCGTTCAGCCCTAAGAGGTCATGTTCAAATATGAACTGAAAAGCTCTCATCTCATGGGTTCGAATGCCATTGCAAGCAGTTCATCTCGGTGGTGCTCTTTGATTGTCACTGCAACTTTCAGATGACTGAGCCGTCAGTTTTTAGCCTGTAAGGCTTCAAGCTCAAACTCCTCCAAGAGACGCAGACCTCGCGTTCCAATGTCAGACGCGAAGGTTGCCAGACGCGGACCTCGCGTCCTTTCTCAGCCAAACGCGGGGGTCGCCAGACGCAGACCTCGCGTTCCAATGTCAGACGCGAAGGTCGCCAGACGCGGACCTCGCATCCTTTCTCAGCCAAACGCGGAGATCGCCCGACGCAAACCTCGCATCCTTTCTCAGTCAAACACGAAAGTCGCCAGATGAGGACCTCACGTCCTTTCTTCGATGTGAAAACACGAGCCTGAGTAGAAGGTTTGCTAAAAACCTTGAGGGACTTTGTCCATCCTCTCCTCCAAAACCTCCTACTAATTCTCATCCACAGAATGGTAGGGCCAGAAAAATACTTGTGTTCATCTCCCTAATGAAAGGAACTGGGATTTGTCATGTTAATAATAAACCTCTGACAAACCAGATTTTTTTCAATCCCCAGTAGATTCTGTCAAGTTAATACTACACCTCTGACATTCCAAACTTCACTTGTCAATTCTCATCAATAGAATGACAAGTCCTCAAAATTGCTCATATCGCAAACTAACTACTGTCATGTTAACATTACACCTCTGACAAACTACTCCTATGTTGCTGCCAAGTTCAATATTAAACCTCTGACAGTCACTTTTCCTCAGGCTTTCATATCGAAGCTGAGATGAGCGATGCTAAGTTTAACATCACACCTCTAGCATCCAGTTCATTGTTAAGTTCAACACTACACCTATGTCAATGACTTTTCCTCAGGCTTCCATATCGAAGCTGAGACGAGCGATGCTAAGTTTAACATCACACCTCTAGCATCCAATTCATTGTTAAGTTCAACAATACACCTATGACAATGACTTTCCCTCGAACTTCCGTATCGGAGTCGATATGACCAATGCTAAGTTTAACATCACACCTCTAGAATTACCTCCACTGTCAAGTTTAACACCACCTATGACAGTGATATCTTCAGTCTCCCCAATGAAACTGAAGCTCTTATGGAGCTAAGTTAACAGTACACCTCTAGCTCACGTCCTTGTCAAGTTAATATCACACCTCTGACAAGATTCAATTTGATCCATTAAGTTAATATCACACCTCTGACGGTAAAAATATTTAGATCCCCGATGGCTCTAGTCTTACTTGTCATTCCCTTCAATAGAATGACATGTCCACTTCAATTGCTTAAATCGCAAAATCCCATTACTGTTATGTTAAACATTACACCTCTAACAGTAAATCTTTATTTTCTAGGGAAATCAATATTTGTCATGTTAACAATTACCTCTGACAACTCATTCCCTAAAATCCCCTCCAAAATCCCTTACCAATTCCCATCCATGGAATGGTAGGACCACAAAAAGCCTGTGACTATTTCCCAAGTGAAATAATCACAGATCAAACATGCCAAGTTAACATTATACCTCTGGCATATTCACTGTCAAGTTAACATTAAACCTCTAACAGTGATTTCTCTCAATTTCCTCAGTGGAATAAATTACAAATCGAACCTGTCATGTTAATATCACACCTCTAACAGTAAGGCTTTGATGTTTCCCTGGGAGCAAAATTTTAACTTGTCAGTCCTCTTCAATGGGATGGCGAGTCCACCAAACTTGCGCAAATCGCAGAATATCTCGGTCAAGTTAAGTTAACATCACACCTCTGACCAAAATTTCAACTTGTCAATTCTCTTCAATGGAATGACAAGTCCACTCAAAATACTGTTATGTTCAAAATCACACCTCTAACAGTAGATAAGTCTCGGTCAAGTTAACATCACACCTCTGACCAAACTTGCTCAAATCGCAAGACAACTCTCGGTCAAGTTAACATCACACCTCTGACCAAAATTTCAACTTGTCAATTCTCTTCAATAGAATGACAAGTCTACTCAAAATACTGTTATGTTAATATCATACCTCTAACAGCAAACTTTCATTTCTAGCAGAGTTCTAGTCATGTTAACACTAAACCTCTGATAATAGACTCTGGCATAATCCCCAGCGGATCAAACTCCACTTGTTTATTCATCAATCGAATAGCAAGTCCACAAAACTTATTCAAAACACAAATCCAGATCTCACTGTCAAGTTAACATCACACCTCTGACAGTAACCTTCTCCAATTCCCCCGATAGAGTTATTTAATTTGCTAAGTTAATATCACACCTCTGGCAATTAAAGCTCTTTCAAAGAAGCTTTGAGCGTGAACTTTGCGTCTCAAGTACAGAGCCGCGTCTCAATGAACTTAAGAGTTGCGTCTCAACAGCAAGTAAAGGCTGTGTCTTTACAGAAATTGAGAGGCACGTCTATACAAATAATTGAGAATCGCATCTCAACTTTGGTAAAGCTCGCGTCTCCACTTGATCAGTGTGCCAGAACTGCGTCTATGAGAGCTGCGTCCTCTCTTCCCCCCAATACAAAGAGTATGTCTCTGCTACTGCAATCAGTTCAACAGTATACTGGCAGAGACAATTGACAACTCCACCGGTTCAACAGTACACCGACAATCAAATTACAAACGATCTTTCTTGGAGGCTTCAAACAGTTCAATAGTACACTCACGAAGACCAGAACCCAGACAAGATCAAGCTCGAGACTGCCTCTCAGAAGAATGCCAATCTGATTACAGGAAGTCCCGATTCAACTGAAGTCCAAAGTATTCCGAAATCCGTCTCAGTCAACCACGGAGTTTCAAAAACTTTGGAGGGGGTTCTGTAGGCTATCAAAAAATTACTACGGACAAAGCCTCAGACGCGAACCTCCCAGATGCGGAGATAGCTTCCAGTCTCAGACGCGAACCTCCCAGACGCGAACTTCCCAGACGCGGACCTCGCGTCCTTTCTCAGCCAAACGCGGGGGTCGCCAGACACAGACCTCGCGTTCCAATGTCAGACGCGAAGGTCGCCAGACGCGGACTCGCGTCCTTTCTCAGCCAAACGCGGAGGTCGCCAGACGCAGACCTCGCATCCTTTGTCAGACGCGAAAGTCGTCAGACGCGAAGGTCGCGTTTCAACTCAAACGCGAGCCTGAGCAGCTCCGCGTTCTGACACAGACGCGAGCCTGTGAGCTCCGCGTCTCAACATCAAAGCGAGGTCCGCGTCCAGCGCGAGACCCGCATTTTTTGCTATAACTGAGCCACAAACTTGGTCAGTTACACCCCATTTTCTCTCCACATAATGGGAAATAACTTCCCATTATGGAGAGATTTAAGGAGTTGGTTACACCCCTCCCATTATGGAGAGATTTAAGGGGTTGGTTACACCCCAATTCCTCTATAAATAACTATGAATAGCTAGAGAAGGGGGAGGACGGCAGGGGGACCTCTCTAAGGGACCCCGGGGGGAGGGGACCTCTTCTAAAAGGGCTGAGGAGGAGAGTCCCGATGGAGAAAGCCAAGAAGCCATGGGCAGAGGAGGAGAGCTACCTCAGCAGAGTTCGACCTCGAAGCTTTGACTCTTTCTGTTAACTTGCTAAGTTCAAGTTCTTTAAATCTCTTTGAGATTCCATTACTGATAGGAGCTGTGCTACTCCACCAGTAGATCCAAAGAGAGAATCCACAAGAGAAGCTTGATGTTCGGCCGGTCAACGGAGAACAAGACTCACTCTCCACCGCCACATGAAGAACCCATCTTTAAACAAAGAAGAGAATCAACCCTGAGATTCCCTCTCTTTTGTAATCGGATTGTATCCGTTGTAATCTTCTATCCAATCAAAAGAATTTTACAATCGTGATTTTTTCCGACGCGTACAATATACACTTATAAAAATTAAATAAATCTAATTACTGATTAGCTAGGTGCTTTGGCCTAAGCAAGCCTTGATATTTATGCAAAAGATGATTAGATAAGTTTGAAAAAAAGAAATATATATATATGTATATATATATAATCCTCTGATTAAGCTGGGTATTTGTGCCTCATAAAGCATAAGTATTCACACCTAAAAGCGGTTCATATAATAAAATCCTTAGTTTTTTGGCCTTGTTTGCTCAAGTCCTTAAGTCCTTGGGGTGTTTTTTCACTCGGTGCCCTAAGATTGTTTGGTCTGGGAGTCACCGATTAAAGGCTCGTTACATGGGCAGATTAGAAAGCCTAATAGAACTAAGGAATAATACCTCCAAAAATAAAATAAATAAATATATATAAATAAATAAGGCATAAGAGTTAGAGTTAAAGAACCTTTAATCAAACTTCACGGTCACGAAGATGCATATGACTTAGGGTAAAGTAATAAACTAGATGAGAAACACAATTTAACTCCTTACTTTGATTGATAATAAATTTTTGAATAGAGACTAAGTTTAAGAATGAAAAATTCGATTTTCCTATAACTTATAAATTACTTAAATCTCACAATAATATTTTAATTATTTTTTTTCAAAATGTGTTTTCAAAATACTAATAGTTTTCTTTTTCTTTATGGATTTTGTGGGTGCAATTCACTGAAAATCCTCAGAGATAAAACTCGTCCTCTAGGGTAACCTAGAGGTTTAACAGCTTGTTGCACATGCTTAATGCAATCGCGTAACCTGCGAAAGTGGTCTAATAATCTTTGATTTAGTTTTGTTGTTTTGCTCGAGGACGAGCAAAAGATAGGCGTGGGGGTGTGATTGCACACATTTATTGCATTATTCTTTATTACATTTTCACATTTATCATATAATAAATCTGCTAAATTTCTTGTCTTAAATGTCTATTTTGCAAAAGATAATCATGGGGAGAAAGAAGATAAAATCAAATAATATCAGTGAAATTCAGATTTAACTAGATCTATTTGGTTAGAAGAGGATGATCCCAAATCCATTGGTTAAATTCAGTTTTTGGTGAATCAAGTAGTTAAATCTAAAGATCAATCGAGGATACATCAAATACAGAGTCCCAATCCAAAGGGATAAATGGATAGAGAGAAAATCAACGGATGAGATGAAGCAAATTTGACTTAGACTCTGATTGGATACATTTTCGTATTTGAATCATAACTTTCACTACTCAAATTCAAATCTAATGATTCAAGATGATCCAGAATGAGACTTAAAGGGCTACAACTCTTAAGTTGATCACTATTTCTAATTCTGTCATTTGATAAGTTATATTCAACAATCAACACGCCAACAAGCTGCAGATCAGAACTGAATATCCACATCAAATCAAGTTTGGAGATAAGGGGAGGATCCAAATTCAGAATATATCCAGCTTCCTTATCTTCATACTCCTCTAACCTCTACATTTTTCTTATAAATACCTGCAATCTCAAAGGCAAAGGGGAACGACAAAGCAGATAGTAGATTTTAGGCTAATCTGTAGTTTGTAACTTAGGTTTTTAGTTTTTTTAATGTAATTTTTATTTTCTTTATGTAACTAAAAGGAGAGGAGACTTTCATAAAGGAATGAGAACAAGCTTGTACTGAGGGTGACACCGGTGTAAGTGATCTTTTCTTTCATTGTTATTTGAATCGAATCAAAGTTTTCTTTTCTTTTCTACTCTTGTTTTTGTTTGCTTCCCTCTTCTGTGCTTGTGGATCCAAATGAATTCGATAGCCTCAAAGTTGTCTTGCCCTTGCAAGTGCCGTTGATGGCATATGGTGATGGATATCCATTTCTATGGTAGTGTAGCTTGCCCCTTCATTTCATAGTGTAAATCGGGAATGGGAAAGATCCTATATGTCATACTTCGCTCGCCTTCAAACAAAGGTACATCGTCGATACGGGTCAAAGGTAAGCAGGCGCCGAAGAGGTAAGTAAGTTTTTTAGGTTTTAGTTTTTTTCTTTTAATTTTTTAGTTTATATTACCAACACCATCAACACCCAACTTTTTTATCACTCTTTTCGATTTCTTTGTATATATCTATTTTCTATTTTCTCCACCTTCTCAATCTACCACCTTCTTCCTAACTTAACTATAACTCCATTTTTCTCTTTTCTTTTAAAGAACTAAAAGAAGATCTTTAACCGTATTTTGTAACTTAAAAGAGAACTTATTATCAAAGCTTCCATCGCTAGTCCTCCTTGTGGATCATGACCCGTATAGCCTTGCTATTGCGGTAGTATTGAGTACTTACACTCTTTATTCTAAATTTGAAATTCAGTATTTTTGTGTGCAGGTAAAAACTCAATCATCACCCTTTCTTAGCCCAAAAATCATCTCCAAGTGTACTCACAATTCCAAGCCTAACTAAAAGTTGATAGACGTTGGCCCTAGGAGCATCTCGGACTCACTAAGAGATTAACTGAGAGTGAAAATTGCAAGAACTATACTCCTGCAAATCGGTGTCTAAGGAAAGAGGATTGAGAGGTTAAGCCTTGAAAGCTCCATAATTTGGCACAATTAAGGCCCGAGGCTTACGCCCGGATACCTCCCACCGAGTTTTGCCCTTTCCTGACCGATTAGCTTGTGGTCTAATTCCTGCAACAATCTCCCCCAGAGAATCGACCAGTTAGGAGTCGTCTAGGTCCAGGTACCTTAGACTAAGGCTTGGTGGTTGTTTCTCTTTCTTTTGTTTGTTTTTTATTCTGTTCGATTGTTTTGTTTTTTATACGTTGTTTGCGGTTTGCTGCATGCATGAGTGGGTAAGAAATCCTACTATTTCTAGATTGACCCAAAACACTTCTCTGCCACTGCATTCAGAACCAGTGATGGCATCGCTACAGGATAGGTTTTACCCAATCAGAACTTATCTCCCATCTTGTATAAAACTTCCTGAGGAGAATGGTAATAACTTTGAGTTGAAACCTTAATTCATCAACACTCTCCCAAAATTTCATAGTTTAGAATCAAAGGACACATACTTCTTTGTTAGGGAATTTGAAGAAGTTTGCCTCATGATGCGCATTTCCAAGCTAGGAGACGATGTCGTTAGGTTGCATTTCATTCCCTTTTCTCTAAAGGACCAGCTAAGAAATGGTTGTATAGCTTGGCTGTGGACTCAGTCACAACGTGGGACGATTTCATCATGGCTTTCTCGGAGAAATTTTACCTAATTCACAAGACTGTTCTCATCAGAAAGAACATCATGCAGTTTAGGTAAGAGCAGAGCGAACCATTCTGGAGATACTTTGAGCGATTCAAAGATCTCTTAGCTTAGTGCCCTCATCACGGTGTAGAGTAATGACGTCAGTGCCAAATTCTCTATGATGGTTTGGATTATCAAACAAAAACCTTGTTAGAAACCATGTGTCAGGGGGATTCTTGCAAAAGGATGAAAATCAGGGTTGGGATTTATTTGAAAATTTAGCTGAGAAACCTTACAATGGGAGCACTGACGGCAAGGAATTCACAGTGTATAACTTCTAAAGGAGGCTCCTATCCTTAGAATCATCCACACCTGTTGAAGCTAAGATTGCCACTCTGATGAGAAGAATAGAGGCTCTAGAAATAAAAGGGCCAGCCAAAGTCAACCAAATCAACCCGCCACCAATCCACAATCCAGGTTGTTCATATTTCGGCACCAAACCATGTTTTCGAAGAGTGTCCCATTTTTCAAGCTCATCAAGTGCTGCCGGAGCACATGAACGCGGCCTACTCGAGGCCACAACACAATCCTTACACGCAGACTTATAATCCCGGTTGGAGAAATTACCTGAATTTTTCTTGGGGCCCGAACAATACCCCCAGGTCCAATTTCCCTAACAATCTTCACCATCCCAATCATCAAGCAAATTTTCCCAGTCAAGCTTCATCTTCCTTCTTCCAAAATTCACCAATAGAGAAAAAACTCAGTAAATTGAAGGAGAGTATGGAGCATTCATGAAGTCCCAAGCCGCCTTCATGCAAAATCAAGGACAGACATTGAACAACCATTCACAGGCCATATCTAGATTGGAAATTCAGATGAGTCAATTAACAAACTCTCTAAGTGAAAGACCTAAGGGTATTTTACCTAGTCAACCGCTAGTCAACTCTAAGAATTTCAATCAAGCTTATGAAGTTCAGGATTCTCAGATCAACCAGTGTAATATTGTTCATACACTTAGATTAGGAAAGAAGGTGGACAATCAGGTCTACCAGCCAAAAAATCTAATCCAAATTGATCCTACTCTTGCCTCCACATCTGCTAGCTCATCTCAATCTGCTCCACAACCTGACAAGGACACAGCTACTGATTAAGTTCACAAACCTATAGCACCTTTTCCTAATAGGCTTAGAAACAACAATAAATACATGCACAAGGAAAAGATACTCGAGATGTTCAATCGGGTCAAATTGAATGTGCCTTTTCTTGATGCAATCCAACAAGTCCCAGGGTATGCTAAATTCCTTAAGGATATGTGTACTAAGAAGATAAAAATGAATGTGCCAAAGAAAGTGTTCTTAGAATGTGCCAAAGAAAGTGTTCTTAGGAACCAACATATGTGAACTTCTGTTTGGTCTTATTCCGGTAAAATACAAAGATCCCAGATGTCCTACAATTTCTTGCACCATAGGACAAACGGAAATTAGCATAGCACTTCTTGACTTGGGAGCAAGTATCAACTTGCTACCTCTCTCAATATACCAACAACTTAGGTTGGACGAGTTGAGTCCAACTCAAGTCACTATTCAGTTAGCCGATCGATCTGTGAAAGTTCCCAAAAAGGAAATCACAGATGTCCTTATTCGGGTTGGAGATTTCATCTATCCTGTTGACTTTATGTGCCTAATACCCAACTTGTGTCAAACCCACGGTCTCAAACTCCAGTCTTCGTAGGGCGCCCATTCCTTGCTACAGCTAATGCCATAATCAACTGTAGGAACGGGTCCATGCGACTATCCTTTGGAGACATGACAAAGGAGGTCAATGTTTTCAATCTAGGAAAATAACCCAGAGATATGAATGATCAGACATTTGAGGTCAACACTATTGAAAATTTAACCAGTGAGCATGAAGAGAGCATGGAAATAGACACAGAGAGTGAGTTTGATATGGAATCTGAGGATTTTAATTTAACCTAGATTATCGATTCAGCAGTGGATTAGGCGTCAAGCCCAAGTGTACCTCATCCCAAGACCGAAATTCTAAATTTCCCTTCCAATGAATCCACTCTTAGAATTAAAAGCTTTTTCCGAACACCTCAAGTACGCCTACCTAGGCAGAAGAAAAATACTGCCTGTCATCATTGCATCCCATTTGACTGGGAAATAAGAGGAAAGCTTGATGTCAATTTTAAGGAGACACAGAAAAACCATTGGATGGACAATGAATGACATTAAAGGGATAAGTCCAATGATAGTAGAACACCGAATTCATTTGAACGATGAGGTGATTCCTAGGAGGGACCCACAGTGTAGGCTTAACCCAGTCATGCAAGAAGCTGTGAAAATAAAAATTTTAAAACTGTTAGACAATGGGATAATATATCCCATTTCTGATAGCCAATGGGTTAGCCCGGTCTACGCTATCCTTAAGAAAGCTGGTTTCACAGTAGCAGAAAATGAACATAAGGAGTTGGTACAAACAAGACTACCTACCAAGGTTCGTATTTATATTGACTTTCAAAAATTGAATGTAGCTACCCGTAAAGACCACTTCCCGCTACCCTTCATCAATCAAATACTAGAACGCTTGGCTGGACATGAGTACTACTATTTTCTGGACGGGTACTCAGGATACAATCAAATTCCTATTGCTGCAGAGGACCAGGAGAAGATCACGTTCACTTACCCATTCAGAACCTTTGCCTTCCGACGCATGCCCTTTGGATTGTGCAACGCTCCCTCTACATTCCAATAGTGCATGATCAGTCTTTTCTCTGATATTGTAGAACGTTTACTAGAAATTTTCATGGATGATTTCTCCATCTACGGAGATTCATTTGACCAGTGTCTTCATCATTTAGAGTTAGTTCTTCAAAGATGCACAGAAAAGAACTTAACTCTAAATTGAGAAAATGTCACTTCATGGTAAGACGGGAGATTATCTTAGGCCATGAGATCTCAAGGAGAGGAATCAAAGTTCAAAGCTAACATAGAAGTAATCACTAAGCTTCCACCACCCAAATGCATTAAGGATATCCGATCCTTTTAGGGTATGCTGGGTTCTACCGACTGTTTATTAAGGACTTTAGCAAAATCGCTAGACCCTTAACCAAACTGCTCGCAAAGGACGTGCCCTTTGATTTTGATGATGGATGTTTTAAATCATGGGAGAAGCTTAAGCAAGAACTGATATCTACACCTATCATTTCTGCTCCAGACTGGACCCAATCATTTGAGATCATGTATGATGCTTCAAACCTTACCATTGGCGCTGCCCTAGGATAGCGTATTGATAATAAGCAACATGTAATCTACTATTCGAGTAGGACATTGAATGATGCTCAGCAAAACTACACTACTGTAGGCTGTCTAAAAATCACCAAGACAAGCCACCAAAACGCAGAGATCCAAGATCCAGGCGCAAGGCTAAATGTGACAATCAAGACGCGAAAGTCCAAACCCGCGTCTCAGCATCAAGGCGCGTTGGCTCAACGCCCGCGTCTCAGCATCAAGGCGCGTTGGCTCAACACCCGCGTCTCAGCAACAAGGTGCCCGCACCTTGGTTGCAACCACCCCGATTATGGCGCCATCCACCGCCCATGTAGCGGGAAAGTTGGCCCTCATCGTGGAGCACTTTTAGGGGGCACGATCACCCCCTAAAAACCCTATAAATAGCCCCGTCACTATTGAAGAGGGGTCGGATGGGGCGATAAAAAAAAAGGAGAGATCATCAACAGAGAGAGAGAGCTCGACTCTTCAAGCCAGCTTGCTGCGTACAAGTTGCTCTTCGCCTACCTTCTCTTTTAGAGTTTTGGTGGACGGGGCTGAGTTACTCCCTCTACCTGCCAAGGAGAAGATTCCTCGACGGTACTGACGGTCATCTGGTCAACGGAGAACAAGATTCACTCTCCACCGCCACACGAAGAACCCAGCACTAAACAAAGGGGGAATTCAAGATTCAATATTCTCCCTCCCTTGTAACCGGAAGATTAGCCTGTTGTAATTTTTCATCTGATTCAAGGAAAAGTTGCTCCAGTCCGCTTTTACAGTTTTCCGCGTCCAACAAGAGATGGCGACTCCGCTGGGGAGCACGTTTGTCACTGACGAACAAGCCGTGGCGCAGAATGATCTCCTCCGTAGGGGGAAAATGGTCGAGACACTTGTTGTGGAGTTCGACCAGGCGAAGTATGAAGAGTTTCTCTCTTCTGGCTCCAAGAGCCCAAAGACCCGCGTCTGTCGCAGGGTCTCGGCGGGGAATGGCCCCGAAGCCCGACCTGAAGCTCTCTTGGGCGCCGCTGCTGTTGCCCACTGTGCCCAGCAAAGTTCACGCGTCAACGCCTCTCAGAAGGCCCGCGCGATCCCAAGCACAGTTGCTGTTGCGACCAACTCCAGCGCACAAAAAACCCGTGTCAACGTCTCTCAGGAGACCCGCGTGGTTAAACTCCCTGGTACCCAGCATCAGGATATTGTTGGTTTCTCTCCACCTCCTCGACGCAATCGAAACGCTGAGCGTCGACAGAGGAGACGTGCGCGTCAGCTGCAAGTTGGAACCGTTGGTTGTCCAACTGAAGCTGGACGCGACGTACAGTCTCGCGCCTTGCCCGCGTCACGTCCAGTACGTGAAATCCGCGTATGGCGGCCCAAGCGCGCAACTCCTCAAGTTGAGTCCTCTGAGGACCAACTTACCAAACGCCAGAATAAAGCTTCTACGTCTCGTCAAACGCAAGAAGCACGCGCCCAGAGACGAGGCGCCCTGCAGCCCACTCTCTCTCGCGCGCCTCTACCCGGACGCACCAAACAGCAACGCGAGACCCGCGTCTCATCTCAACAGAGACGCCGGACGCGCGTCCCACAGCCGAGACGCGGAAACCGCGTCTCTGAAGTCTGCGTCCAGACTGCACAGCACATGGATGCCTCCCGTCTTCGACGTTGCGAGGCTAATCTTTTCAATCCCCCTCCTATGGATTTGAGGGATTACTTGACGAAGAAAAGAAGTGCCAATCAGGTCACTTCATCATGCTGCTGCCAACGGCTCATCTCCATGCTCTCAGAGTGCCGTTGCGAATCAGGCGTACACCAGCAGTCTTTGGTCAGACAGCTGACCCTGATTCCTCCGTCAGCTAAAAGAAGACGCTCCCACAGAAGGAGAACCTTCTCTGACGTTGAGTACCCCGAGCTCACTGCAAATATGACAAGCAGGAGCAAGGGAAAACAAATTGCAGTCGGCTCAGATGACTCCGAGTCTGACTCTGAACCGGAAGGAGTGTATCGACACACTCGTACCCGGACGGGGACCATTCCCCCAATTGACTATAATGCCTTAGCCCACGGCGTTAGAGTGAATGATTCTCATTCCGCCGTAGCGGAATCAAGGGCTTCGAACTCTTCCGTCGAGAAGGAGACTTCTGCCTACATGACAGGCACTCCTGAGGAGACGGCAAGACGTATAGAGCAGGTCCAGAAAGCACAAATGGACATGATTATTTCTCAGCAAGCGTCGATTGACTCCCTCAAGCAGGCGATTGCACAACTGCTGGAAGATAGGAGGAAATCTCCTCCTAGGAGGTCAAAGGGCAAAGGGAGAAAGGGAGGAAGCTCATCTTCCGAACCTTCTGAAGAGAGGCAGCAATCTACCTCCAGTTCGTCCAAACCCTCGTCGCAAGTAAAAGGCGACCAAGACCCAGAGAAGGCTCATGCTAAAAGGATGAGTCAATTGGAGGAACGCCTCAATGCCCTTGCCAGTCACAAAGACCTCCAAGAAGCTGGAGTGGTCCGGCCCTATCCAGCTGAGTGGGATCTAGTCCCGTACCCTCCTAAGTTCAAGGCTCCAACCCTCCAAGCCTTCGATGGGAAGGGGTCCCCTAATCAGCACATCTACTACTTCAAAGCCCAAACCGGGAATGTAGTAGATAATGACACCATCCTGGCGCGACTATTCATCGGCACCCTGAAAGGGTTGGCCTTTGAGTGGTTCATGAAACTCCGGAAGGTTCTATTAAGAACTGGGGCGACTTGGAGAAGCTATTCTTAACACGCTTCTTCGAAGATGACTCCGAGGTCACAATGCCCACCCTGTTAGCTACGAGACAGCGAAAGGGAGAGTCCGTCAAATCTTTCGTGGAAAGATTTCGGAACGTGGCACTCCGGTGTCCAAGCGGTATGACCCAGGCCACCCTGGTGGAAACGTGCCGCCACAACCTCCAAACCTCACTCCTTGCTCAAATAGGAGTTGCTGAAAGCCGCACCTGGAGACAATTAGTCCAACAAGGTGAACAGGCTGAGGAGATTGTTGCCCGCGTCAGGGCAGAAGAAGGCAAGCCTAGGCCGGAAAGGTCAACTAGGCGAGCGCCAGACACCTCCCTCCAGACGAAGCGGAAGGATAATTTGGCGACGGAGACCAAATCTCCCACCAAACCTCAACCAGCCAAGGCGAGTGGCTCTTCAAGCCAACCCCGCGCCAACAAGCAGTATTCCTTCAAAGAGGAACATGTCGATTCGCTCTTCAAGCTACTCAACAAGAGCAACCGACTGAAGCTCCCTGAAATTAGGCGCCCGGAAGAAGTCGGCAAGACCGACAATCCCAACTACTGCATGTACCACAGGATGTTGGGACATCCTACCAAAAGCTGCTACGTCTTCAAGGACATCCTTCAGGCTCTGATTGACGCGGAGGTGCTAAAGCTCCGACCATAGCAGAAGAAGGTCACGGCTAATGTGACGTCGGTTCTCCAGTTCGGGAGACAACCTCTAACACCTGCGGGGGTAACTCCTATTCCAAAGGGAGAATTAAGAGTGGTCAACACAGACCCTCACCAGCAGCAGGAGAAGGGCTTGGTACCCGTCCCTACGCCTCAAGGGGAAATTATGTGGGCCCATCCTGACCTAGTGGACAGCCAGCAGTGGACTACTGTAACCAACAGGAAGTCCAAAGGCAAGGCAAAAGCTTCGTCCTGCCATGTGGTATGTGCTTCCTCCCGAGAAGCAGAGGATGATGTTCCCTCACTGACTGATTCAGAAGAGGAAACAATAGTCTTGGCCGCAGAGCCCAACCAACCAATGACGGGGACTCGTTCAGGACAGCCCTACTTGAAGCAGTACGGCGAAGTGGCGGCAAACCCTCCACAACCGGCTGCAGAGCCAACTAGGCCCTCCACGAAGCCACCAGTGGAGAAACAAAAAGAGACTCGATTCTCTCGAGCTCTTCAAAAGGGTATAGCGGAAGGATCCACAACGCCTTACCGCTTTGATGTCTTGGCTCAATTGGCCAACATCCCGGCGCGGATCACCCTGTATGAGCTTCTAAGACTATCAAAGTCGACCAGGGAGGCTCTACAAGAAGCTCTGGCAAATGCTGAGGTCTTTATGACCCAGGTGCCAAAGGAGGAAGATGTAGAGAATTGTCTCCACACCTCCCAGAATGCTCCCTGCATTACCTTCACGACAGATGATATGCAGGTTAAAGGGAAGCATGATCGACCCCTGTACTTCACAGGTTATATCGGATCATCTGAGGTGAACCGCATTCAGGTAGATCCAGGGCCGCATTGAGCATCATGCCCCGCCGAGTCATGCAACACCTCGGCATCCCTACCCACCGTCTGAGCCCTACACAGACGACCATCTACGGGTTCAATGCCAATGGCACCCGTCCGATGGGGAAGATCAAGCTCAAGTGCCAGATTGGGAGCCTCAAGTCGGAGGTGACGTGCTACGTTATCGACGCCGACACTTCCTACAATCTGCTGCTGGGACGACCATGGATTCACCGCAACTCCATCGTTCCCTCCACTCTTCCCAAGTCATGAAATACATTGACGCGAGTGGGAAGGTGCAAACGTTGGTTGCCGAAAGGTATCCGTTTAAGGGGGTCGAAAATTATTTCACGGACTCCCTCCTATATCAGGATCCGGTGGACGAAACCCCGCAACTGGAAGTGCCAGACTCTGGTAATGAGGCTGACACTGAGCCCGAGCAAGAAGAGTGCCTGTGGAAGTTGGAACCACTTGTAAAGAGCACTAATAAGCTCGATGTTGATAATACCAAACCGACGATGCAGGCGGTTGGTATATTAATGAGAATTTAGACTTTGAGTATTTTTCTGCGTGTGCATCCGATTCAATCCCGTCGGATACTAGTACCGACGTAGACGATGATATCTGGTCGGCGATGGATGCTTTGACATCATTGCATGTACCAGTAAAATCATCTTTCGGGACATACCAGGATAATGGTGATGCGCAGGAATCTATATTCATAGTTCCGACAAGACGAAAAGGCCAAAAACCAATCCTTTTCGGGCGAATGACGACTGAACCAACGCCCCGCGAAGAATCAGAAAGTGAGGAGGAATCCCCTCAGCTCAGTCATTATGAACCAAAAGCGCTCAAAATGATGAAATGCATGGGGTATGATCTAACCAACAGACCCGGGTTGAACTTTGGCAAAGGAAGGAGAACGCTACTTCGATCCTTTGTGCCGAAAGGGAAGGCCCCCGATTATTATCATCGGACGCGCCGGGGGTTGGGCTATGTATCAACTCCGGTCCCATCAGCCTCCGATTCTCAAGAATCGTCAAGCAACGATTACTCTTCAGACACATCATCTTGGGAGTCAGATGTCAGTGTCGGCAACATCTTCAAGGAACTTTCAGTGAACATGGTTTTGACAAGCCGCCTGAAGATGGAAATGAAGAAATGATCCAATCTGATACAGATCCATGGATCAAACATTTAAATGCTCTTTGAGATACCCACTTTGAACAGCGTGAGCCACCCACAGAAGACAAGGTTGTTCAGATCATCTAAGAGATGAGGCTAACCCTAAGCCCATCTTCATAAGTGACAGCCTGTCACCATCGGAGAAGAAGGATTTAATATCTCTTGTACAAGAGTATATAGACGTCTTCGCCTGGAATTATGAGGACATGCCAGGACTTGATCCTCAAGTGGCCATGCACCGCCTCAACATCAATTCGGACGTAAAGCCTGTCAAACAACAACAGTGACGGTTTCGCCCAGAAATAATGGAGGCAACTCAATCAGAAGTCAGAAAACTTATTGATTCTGGCTTCATCAGGGAAGAACACATCCCGACTGGGTAGCCAACATCGTCCCCGTTTCCAAGAAGAACGGGAAGATCAGGATCTGCATCGACTTCCGCGATCTAAACGAGGCCTGCCCCAAGGACGAATTCCCATTGCCGATCACAGATGTCATGATTGACAATACTTGTGGATTCGAATGAATGTCCTTCATGGACGGATTCTCAGGATACAATCAAATCAAAATGTATCCTGACGACGAAAAGCACACCTCCTTCAGGACACCCCTAGGAGTGTATTGCTACACCGTCATGCCCTTCGGACTGAAGAATGCAGGGGCAACCTATCAAAGGGCCATGAATGTCATTTTCCATCAGCAAATACGCAAAACGGTGGAATGTTATGTTGATGACATTGCGGTGAAAAGTCGTATTAAAGGAGATCACATAGCTGATCTGAAGGTGGTCTTCGACATCATGCGGGCTCATCAATTGAAGATGAATCCCACCAAGTCCTTCCTGGGAGTAGCCAGTGGCAAATTCCTAGGATTTGTTGTGACTTCCACAGGAATCCATTTGGACCCGGAAAAATCCGCGCTATCCAGGAGATGCAACCCCCGAGAAACCTCAAGGAACTCAGGGTTTACAGGGTCGATTGGCGTACATCCGCAGGTTCATCTCAAACCTCTCCGGAAGATGCCACCCTTCGCTAAGCTGATGAAGAAGGGTGTCTCTCATTCATTTGGGATGACGCTTGCCAACAAGCGTTCGAGGAAATCAAGTAATACCTCACCCAACCACCAGTCCTTGCAGCTCCAGTATCCGGAAAGCCGTTTCTGGTGTACGTCCGAGCGATGGATCATTCTTTGGGAGCTCTACTAGCTCAGAATGACGATCAGGGACGTGAGCAAGCAATCTACTATCTAAGTAGAACAATGATCGGAGCCGAACATCGGTATAAACCCGATCGAGAAGGAATGTTTGGCACTGGTGTTCGCTATCCAGAAAATGCGACACTATCTGGTAGGCCAAACTATAAATGTCATATCAAAAGTCAACCCTCTGAGGTTACTTATGACTAAACCTTCATCGCTAAATGGCCGACTGGCAAAATGGGCCATATTGCTCTCCCAGTATGATATGCACTTTCTGCCGCAGAAAGCCATAAAGGGACAAGCGGTCACAGACTTCCTAGCTGAACACCCAGATCCGAGGGCAGCCAAAGTCTACGAGGATCTCCCAGACGAAGTGGCCGAAGTCTACCTGACTCAGACATCGTTCGAAAGTCAAGTGTGGCAACTTTTCTTCGACGGTGCATCAAGGACAAGCCCCAAGGGACACGTAGTGGCGGGGGTAGGAGTAGTACTTGTCTCCCCCACAAAATTATGTGATCCCCCGAGCTGTCTCGCTAACAGAGCCTTGTTCCAACAATGTGGCAGAGTACAATGCTCTATTAATCGGGATGCAGCTCGCCGATGAGATTGGCATTAAAAATCTCGAGGCATACGGTGACTCTAAACTCATCGTCAGCCAAATTCGCGGGGAGTACGAAGTCAGACATGAAGACTTGGTACCCTATTACAATGCAACTATCCGCATGGCCGAGGGATTTACAAGCTTCTACATCGACCATGTACCGCGCAGGCAAAATGCGCACGCAGATGCACTCGCATCCCTGGCTGCCTCCTTAGCTCTTCCAGCTGGAGCAATGGAGAAGATATTCGTCTACAGCCACGACCTGTATTGCCCGAGAAATGCTCTCGAGGATTATCAGGAGTCAACGGGAGGTCGTCACCGCGAAGAAGCACTTGAAGCGTCAACGGTCCAGAACTTAAAGACTGGCGATTCCCCTACATCGACTATGTCTTGTACGGCATCCTGCCTGAGGACGCCAAAGAGGCAACTGCCATTCGAAGGAAAGCCCCTAAGTTTTACTATAATGCGATTACACGAACATTGTATCGTCGATCGCATGACGGGATCTTACTCCGGTGCCTCTCACCAAAGGAGGCCCAGGAGGTATTGAAAGAGGCCCACGACGGTACATGCGGAGCCCATCAACCTGGCCCAAAATTGGCACATCGACTCCAAAGGTTGGGTTACTATTGGCCCAAGATGGTTGCCGACGCCGTCGCCTATGCCAAAAGATGTCACGCTTGCCAAATACATGGAGATTTTATCCATCAAGCACCAGGGTACCTCCACTCTACGACCTCTACATGGCCATTTGAGATGTGGGTGATGGATGTGGTTGGTCCTATCAGCCCACCATCATCAAAGGGACATCGGTTCATTCTAGCAATAACTGATTACTTTTCCAAATTGGCCGAAGCCATTCCTTTGAAGGAGGTGAAATCGTCGAACGTGATCAAGTTCGTGAAACATCACGTTATTTACCGTTTCGGCGTACCTCAGCGAATTGTCCATGACAATGGACCCCAGTTCATCAGCCAGGCATCCAGAGATTCTGCGCTAAGTTCAGAGTCCAGAGTGTGTCTTCAACGGCATACTATCCTGCCGCTAATGGCCTCGCAGAAGCTTTCAACAAGACCATTGGCAAGCTTCTCAAAAGTTCGTCTCGAAGAGGCAACGCGACTGGGACGACAAGCTAGGCGAATGCTTATGGGCCTATCGCACAACAGTGTGAACCCCGACTAAAGCCACGCCGTTTTCCTTGGTATACGGATGTGAGGCCGTGCTTCCCCTGGAAATCCAAATTCCATCTCTACGCGTCGCCTTGACAGCGGAGATGACGACAGAGGAGAAGCATCGACAGCGACTCCAGGAACTGGAGGCCTTAGACGACAAGCGTCTGCAAGCCCAGCAGCAAATCGAGCTCTACCAAGCTCGAATCACCAGAGCCTTCAACAAGAAAGTTAAAGTATGAACTTTTAAGAAAGGCGATCTTGTCTTAGCCGTCAGAAGACCCATGTGATGACGCACAAGACAAAAGGAAAATTCCAACCCAAATGGGAAGGACCATTTGTAGTAGAGTCAGTCTACTCAAATGGGTCATATCGCCTCATAACTTCAAATGGCGATACACTCATGATGCCGATCAATGGCAGGTTCCTAAAGAAATACTATCCTTAGATGGTATTCTTCTGCTGATCAAGTTAAAAGTACACCTCTGATCAAAATAAGAGGAGCTTCTTCATTGATATCCAACGCCTCCGACGGCTAAGGATAGAGGAAAATGTTGGCTTTTAAACCCAACATAAGTCTTCAACAACTCATCATGCTGAGGGGAATAGCATGGCTAGCCCAACTCAAACGGTAGTTGGTAAAGGCACCTCAAATCCGTTGATAGCTGGGGGTTTGCTAAAAATCCTAAGTGGACTTGATTCCACTCTTTCCTCCAAAATCCCTTACCAATTCTCATCCACAGAATGGTAGGACCACAAAAAAATGAGCTAACAATCGTTGCCAAGTTAACACCATACCTCTGGTAATGAAATACCCCTTGTAGAGTACAAATCTTGCTTGTCAACTCTACACTTTGCCAAGTTAACACTACACCTCTGGCACTTCGAATCTCACTTGTCAATTCTCATCCATAGAATGACAGGTCCTCAAACTGTTTTCGGCTCAAGCCAATTCTTGTCAAGTTAATATCACACCTCTGACAAAACTACTGTTTAAGTTAACATTATACCTCTAAGCAGTACGTCAAGTTTCTGCCAGGTTTAATATTACACCTATGACAGTCACTTTTCTTCAGTCTTCCACATCGAAGCTGAAATGAATGATGCCAAGTTAACACTACACCTCTAGCATCTGAGTCATCGCTAAGTTCAACAATACACCTATGGCCATGACCTTTCCTCGACTTCCTTGTCCAAGTCGAGATGACCAATGCTAAGTTCAACATTACACCTCTAGCATTACCTCACTGTCAAGTTAAACATTACACCTATGACAGTGACACTTCTGAGTTAAGTTAATATCACACCTCTGACTCATATCCTTGTCAAGTTAACATTACACTTCTGACAAGACCACTTTCAACCCGTTAAGTTAATATCACACCTCTAACGGTAACAAACCTTCCTAGACTCTCCACGAGTCTAATCTCACTTGTTATTCTCTTCAATAGAATAACAGGTCCACCTAAAAACATTGTTAGGTTAATATTACACCAATTAACAGTGTTTTCATCAAATCCCCAGCTGAACTCGATTAAGTTAACTCTAAACCTCTGATCAGAGCTTACCCTCCCTGGGAGTACCAAGTGCAGAAGCTGAAGCTCGTACGGCACTTGGGCCCTTCGAGAGGTAGACGAAAAGTTACTCCCGTCCCTCCAGCCACACTATAGTACCAGGCCCGGGCACCCTCGAACAGGTTCCCTTCGAAGGCGAGTCGAGCATTGGGGTTCCCGACATAGAGCTGATCATAGCCGAACTGTCGAGCAAAGCGATTCGGCATGTACGGCTCAATGGTGCATGACGTCCCTTGCCGGAAAAGCACATATCCGGGCCGGATATTGAGCAACCACCAGAAGGCTCCCGCGGATAACCTCGTGAAGTCATCTGGGCCAACAGAATCAACAAGTAGATCCCCGAGAGATGCACCAGGGATCTGGGGGAGGCAGCGATTGAGCTGGTAGTTCGCAGGGTCTGAAAGGTACTTCCGGACGTAATATATATAAGGATCACGCCATTTCGAACCCTCCAACCGCTGTACAAAGGGACAGAACTCTCCCTCCAACGCACCGCCGTCATCAAGGAAGGGCAATGCATCACGTACCAAGCCATGAGGTACATGTAAGGCAGCTCGACACGAGGGTTGGGACGCTTCACCATCGGACTCCCCTCTGAGTCAACATACGGCTTTCCCTCGGAGTCTGCAGTTTTCGGTGGCTCGCAGAAACTCTTAGTGAGCGCCCGTAGCCCGCTCTGAATACCAGCCGCCACGGCCGGGAGAAGGCTATGGGGTTGCCATGAGCCAGGAGCACCGCCGGGTACACCACGTCAGCAACAATGACTTCATGTGGCACAGCGTGGGCACCACACAGCGCTTCAGCCACAGCATCAGAAAGCCCGCCAACAGCGCCCGATCGGAGATAGGGGTCCGGGCTTGATGGTGAAAGCTCTCAAAAACCAAGTCAGGGTCGAAACCGTCCTCATTCGACTCCGTGGTGTAGAAACTGTCAGAAGCCTGGTCGATCCTGTCTTCAACCTCCCTGTCGGAGCTGGGAGCCAATCGAGTTATCCGATGGTCTTTGGTGTTGACGTTGTTGAACAAGTAACTGGCCCAAGACAGTTGCTTGACTCCCTGCGACCACCATTTGGTTATCTGGCCGCAAATGTGGAAGTGACATAGCACTTCCCAGTAGGTCTCATATATGAGGGGAAACTCCTCCTTCAAATGGTGAAGCTCCACTGTGGTCGGGACATATTCCTCATAGGGAATGTCCCCTGTCGACAGCCCCGAGACCTCATGCAGCTCGTGCAGAGCAAGGCCCATCTCCCCGACCGGAGTGAAGAACGTCCCCGTCAAGAATTATAACGCTCTAGAATCCCGAAGAAGTTCTGAGAGCTTTGAGGGATCCCCCACTGCACGGCTCTGACCGCTGGGTACAGTCCCACACGCTTTAGCAGATCCCCGAGCTCGGTGAGGACAAAGCCGACCATCCTGCCCCACCATAGTTCTCCGTGGAATGGACCCACCCCGGCGCACGGAACCCAACGGGATAATCACCCTCCGCTTCCATGAATGCGTTGAGGAAGGTAGTGCCAAGTTGTGGTATCTCCCCAGCCGGAACCTCAGACTTGCGCGACCCAGGGAAAAGGCCGATAACTGACCTGTCATGGCTATCATGACGGTGCACTTTGTGGGAGCCCAAATCACCGAGAGTAATCTCAGGGACATATCGAGAGAGGTCCCATTCCATCTTCCGAGGGACGGACATGTGCTGGAAGTAGGACAGCGGGAACATCCTCTCCATGTTCGGAAGAAAGAATCTTCCACCCCTTATTTGACGGAGCCATTTGTAAGTCCCGTCATATACGCTATGGCCGCCATCGTGGATACGATCTCCGAAGAAGAAGGCAGGCTTCTCCAGTTTGATACCAGCATCCGTTGCAAATGCTGCATCAGTCATAAGCACCCGAAGAGTCCTCATGTCAACATTCGAGAGCCTCTCCCCACGAGCCTGCGACTTATCAGCTGTCATAGGAACAGTCCTTTGTAACACAAAGGTCAAGTCCCGGTCAGCACCCCCTACATGTCCAAAGTGGCGCTTCTTGGCGAGTGAAGTAGCAGGGTGTGGCGCTGCAAAAAGAAAAGGACACTTAGTTAGATACTCTATCAAAAGCAGGGAAAAAATGCTAAGTGTTCATAATCCGAACGCAGAAGAGACACTGGACGCAGGAATTATCAAATCCGCGCCCAGACCTGCGCATCCACGCAGAAGAGACACTGGACGCAGGAATTATCAAATCCGCGTACAGACCTGCGCATCCACGCAGAAGAGACACTGGACGCAGGAATTATCAAATCCGTATCCAGACCTGCGCATCCACGCAGAAGAGGCACTGGACGCAGGAATTATCAAATCCGCTTCCAGACCTGCAGGATCGGCGTCTCCACAACATTCTCCTTGATGTCACTTCTGGGGTGCGAAAAGAAGGGAGTTATCCTCCTTAACCCTTCCATCACCATAATCGCCAGAAGTTAAGGAGGGTAACTCCCTTCCTTTCACATCCCCAGATGTCAAAGTGCTTGGACTCGGTGCCAGATTCATCAAAATCAACAGCTGATGAAACAGAACGCAAGGATCAAATCCGCGTTCTGTAAACTAAGTCCGCGTCTGAACCCTTCACAATTAGAAAATATTCTAAGTGAAGAATCTGAAGCGCAGGACCCAACGGCGCGAGGGTCCAAACCCGCGTCATGGTTATCAACCCAAAGACTGCGTCTGGAATCAAACACGATTTAAATTCGTGTGTTAAGGGTTCTTAAAGGTTCTTTGAACTTCCTTTAATGGCGAAACTTCCGCCTAAAAGGCATTTACCTTGGAGACCTTGGAGAACAACATCCTGCGCAGAGGAGGAGCTGCCCCTCCGGGCCTCGGCGACGGTCGCCTTTGAAGAAGAAGCAATCGGCTTGGTCTTGGGAGCCATGGCCATTCGATCTGAGGTTCAAACAGATGAACTGAAGAGGAAGTTCTCTTTCTTAATCTTATCAGCGAGTGCGTTCAGAGAAGAAGAGGAATCTTCCCAACTGTGGCCTTTTATAGGCACAGGGATTCGCGAAGATATGCAGCGTATTCTGCAGCGAATCTCTGTTCGACGCGTGGAACAGAATCACTTTAACGCACAGAGAAGATCATGCGCCACGACTCTGCACGAACCGTCGCTAGACACGTGGCACGGATCATTTAATGAGCCAAGAAATCCGCGCGCCAAAAGGTAAAATCCCGTCGGTTCCCCAGGCCAACTGGTAGCGCAATCATGACATGGCACGGACTCGCACCCGACGGTCATGTCTCTTCGATGGCTATGCCCCGTCAGTATCGCCATAAATGCGCCCAGACAATCGCATCTATATTCAAAAGATGCATCTCTCCGGAGTTCGCGTCTTCAGCTGAACATCGCGTCTGCCTTATGAAGATCAGTCGCGTTTCCATTGCCAGAAGGTCGCGTCTTACTAAGAAGTCGCGTCTTTAAAGCAGCCTCATCTCCGCTTTTCAAAAAGGAACCCGCGTTCAGTCCCTGCTTCTGCGAATCAGTTCAACAGTACACTGACACAAGCAGACGACCAACCACTTCTGGCTTAAAGCGCGCCAGTGACAGACTAAAAGCAATCGGGGAGGTTTAGACTGTGCATCTAGACACTCAACATGATCAACTCTGGGGGCTTCAAAGAGTTCAACAGTACACTCACGAAGACCAACTCCAGATAAGATTAAACTCGGAGCATCAACAGTCTAGT
This sequence comes from Agave tequilana, assembly GCA_038442645.1. Taxonomy (NCBI): domain Eukaryota; kingdom Viridiplantae; phylum Streptophyta; class Magnoliopsida; order Asparagales; family Asparagaceae; genus Agave; species Agave tequilana. The sequence goes on along the minus strand of JAVJIF010013991.1, from coordinate 28,651 downwards.
CATGAAGGCGAACCCAGCTAGAGTCCAAAGTATTTCGAAATCCGTCCCAGTTAACTGCGGAATATCGAAAACTTTGGAGGGGGTTCTGTAGGCTGTCTAAAAATCACCAAGACAAGCCACCAAAACGCAGAGATCCAAGATCCAGGCGCAAGGCTAAATGTGACAATCAAGACGCGAAAGTCTAAACCCGCGTCTCAGCATCAAGGCGCGTTGGCTCAACGCCCGCGTCTCAGCATCAAGGCGCGTTGGCTCAACGCCCGCGTCTCAGCAACAAGGTGCCCGCACCTTAGTTGCAACCACCCCGATTATGGCGCCATCCACCGCCCATGTAGCGGGGAAGTTGGCCCTCATCGTGGAGCACTTTTAGGGGGCACGATCACCCCCTAAAAACCCTATAAATAGCCCCGTCACTATTGAAGAGGGGTCGGATGGGGCGATAAAAAAAAAGGAGAGATCATCAACAGAGAGAGAGAGCTCGACTCTTCAAGCCAGCTTGCTGCGTACAAGTTGCTCTTCGCCTACCTTCTCTTTTAGAGTTTTGGTGGACGGGGCTGAGTTACTCCCTCTACCTGCCAAGGAGAAGATTCCTCGACGGTACTGACGGTCATCTGGTCAACGGAGAACAAGATTCACTCTCCACCGCCACACGAAGAACCCAGCACTAAACAAAGGGGGAATTCAAGATTCAATATTCTCCCTCCCTTGTAACCGGAAGATTAGCCTGTTGTAATTTTTCATCTGATTCAAGGAAAAGTTGCTCCAGTCCGCTTTTACAGTTTTCCGCGTCCAACAACTACGACTGAGAAGGAATTCTTGGCTATAGTATTCGCGTTGGAAAAGTTCCGTCCATACCTACTAGGATTGAAAACCACAGTCTTTACAGACCACTCTGTGTTAAGATACCTTATGATAAAGAAGGACACAAAAGCAAGACTTATTCATTGAATCCTTCTTTTACGAGAATTTGACTTGGAGATTCGAGATAAAAAGAGTGTGAAAAACGTAGTGGCCGATCACTTGTCTAGAATTTCCAACGCACCTATTGAGGAAGAACCGATCAACGAGGATTTCCTGGATGAATACATCCTTGTAATCTTTAAGAAACCCTGGTATGCTAACCTCGTCAATTACCTTGCCACAGGATAAGTACCCTCTGAATGGACAAAGCAAGATAGATATCGCTTCTTTGCCCAGGTACGGTTTGTCTTTTGGGAGGAGCCTTATCTTTTCAAATAATGTCCTGACCAAATCATCAGACAGTGTGTAAAAAGAGGAAGAGCATAGAAGTGTATTAACTTTCTGCCATGAACTTGCTTACGGTGGACAATTTAGTCCTTGCAAAATTACCGAAAAGGTCTTACAAAGTGGGTTCTACTGGCCCACTTTGTTCAAGAATTCCTTCAACTTTTGCAAGTCATACACAAACTACCAAATGACTGAAAAATTACTAACAGAGACATGATGCCCTTAAGCCCTACTCTGGAGGTGGAAATTTTTTATATTTGGGGCATTGATTTCTTGGACCGTTCCCAAGTTCATTCGATAACCAGTACATCTTGGTTGTAGAAGACTATGTCTCAAAAATGGGTAGAGAAAATACCGACAAGGACGAATGACAACAGGGTGGTTGTCAAATTTCTGAAAGAAAATATTTTCTCTCGTCTCGCGCACTATTATCAGTGATAATGGATCTCATTTCTGAATCAGGGATTTTGAAGCCCTGATGCATAAATATTCTATCACTCATAAATTGTCCACATCGTATCATCCCCAACCAATGGGCAAGTGGAAGTGATGAACAGACAAATTAAGCTCATCTTGAAAAAAAACGTCCGACAGTATAGAAAAGAGTAGTCCACCAAGCTAATATATGCTCTATGGGCTTATCAGACTGCTTTCAAAACTGTCCTCGGTATGTCCCCATTCCGAGTGGTATTTGGGAAGGCCTGTCACTTACCAATAGAATTGTAACACCATGCTTTGTGGGCCATCAAATAACTGAATTTTGATTTAAACGAAGCCGTCGAACTGAGAAAACTGCAAATTTCAGAGTTGGAGGAGATATGAAATAAAGCTTATGAAAACGCAAAAATAAAAAAGAGTATGACCAAGTTCTTTCATGACCAATGCATTCACAGAAAGAATTTTGTCCCTGGACAAAAAGTTCTACTCTATAATTCATGGCTTCACATCTTCGTGGGGAAGCTTAAAACTCGTTGGTCCGGGACCCTAACTCTGCACACCGTCCTTCCACATGGTGCTGTGGTAATTTTTGATCCTAAGAGTGGTGAGGAATTCAAGGTAAATGGATAAAGATTAAAACCATTTCTCACCACTGAGCTTGAATCACATGCTGAAAATGTGCTGGGTCTTTTCGACTCATCTTATACGTGACCGTATTCCATCGCAAACCACAAGTAAAAAAAATAAAAAATAAAAAAAATAAAAATTTCTGTAAATGCATAAAAAGATTAGGAGATCTTTGCAATTATAATACTAATAATAATAACCCTAGTATACTTGTAATTATTCCTTTGACCTAAGGTTAAAATTGGAATCTCCCTTCTTTTTGTTCCTATTTATACTCCCTTCTCCCTCTCCCATTGCCTAAAAACTAAATTTTTTCAGATCTGGAGAAGGAAGAGCCCGCGCAACCACCCACCAAAGCTCCTCCCCTTTCTCCCCAAGGTGGCTGCGCCCGGCCCTATAAACCCACGAAAACGCGGCCCTGTCAAGGGCTCTGCCGCGACGCCAGTTTCCCCTCCGGCCGTCTCTCCGCGTAGATCTCAGCTTTTCTCTCGAATTTTGGGTTTTGCTGTCTGGATTGCTCCAGGCAATCTGTGGTTGGTTTTCCCCCAAGGTTTTCAGGGGAGGTTTGCAATTTTCTATCCCTAATATCTGCTTTAAAATTCAGATCGTGCCATGGCCCCTGTGATTTTCTCTGAGAAAGATTTCTCATGGATTTTTATTGATGTTCATGAGTATGGTACTGTGTTTCTAGATCGGATTAGGGAGAGACAATGGTATATATTAGTTTATGATAACACAAATCTTGATGCCTACTATTGCCCAGGCTTAGTAAAATAATTCTATTTGGGTTTTAATGTTGCAACCATTGACCATGACCACTTTGTTATCCATCTAGATTACGGGGACCTTGAGGTCACTCGGGGTACTATTGAAGAGGCCACCCAAATCCCATCCTCTCCTCAGCATGCTGGACCATTGCCCTTAATAGATTACATGACTTTGATGGGGGTGAGCTGCACTGAACTAGACCATGTTGTCCGAGCAAATACCAGATTCTGTAACATTCATTGCGTTGGACGTTGGATCCAACGCAATATTTTGGGTATTGATCATACAACTTCTTTCTACAAACCAGCACTTCAAATAATTCACTGTCTCATAACGAGGTAATACAATGTCAATGTGAACACCATGCTTTTGCAGCAGCTCATTGCTAACTCCTAACGCACTAGGGGTGTGAAATACTCTTTACCCGTTCTGGTAACCCGTCTATGCAGAAAATTTCTACCGGACGCAGAATTTTTTGAGTATGATAGAGTACTAGTAACCTCTGAATGTATTACCAGTGCGTACAACAGCTATCTGTACTCGATCTGGACACCCACTGTCCAGCTTGAAGATGTTCCTGTAAGTCATCACAAGAGGAACAAATGGATGCAGAAGATGAGCCCCAATTTTGGCGACAGCCACCCCCTACCGAGACCAATGGATTCATGTCCTCCATCTGGAAGGGCATGAAAAATATTTTTAGGGGACAGATCAGGCTGCGAAGACAATTGGAGGATCAAAATACTAAGCTGGAACGCATTGAGAAATACCTCAGGCATTCACGCTCGGCTGGCCTTAGCACTTCGGCCGGTCTGAGTAGACAGAGACGGTGAGATCGTTCTTTCTACCTATTTATTGCATTTATATGTCGTACATTGAGGACAATGCATTGATATATGTGGAGGAGGAAATAGAATATTAAAAAAAATTTAAGTAGTAGAGAATTTTTTATTGTCTTTTGTAAAAATACAAAAAAGGTATAAGAATTAAGGAAACCCAAGTTAGAAATTCTTTACTTTAGTCTAAATAAAAGAATATTGGTTGGATTGATAGTTTCAGAGGAATTAAGAAAGGAGCTAGTCTCTTTAATTTTGCCTTAGCAAATATGCATTGCCTATACACACTCTTGAAATTTATAGACAAAGACTCTAAGTGCCACAAAAAAAAGTATATATACAGTCATAAACCCGATTAAGCTAAATAATTGTACCTCAAGAAGCATAATTACTCATGCCTTAAGAAAATAAATCTTAGTTTCATGGCCTAGTTTACTTGAGTATTTAATCTTAGGGGTATTTTCTCACCTGGTGCCCTAAGACTGCCTTGTTTGGGAGTCATCGGTTAAAAACTCGTTACACAAGTAAATTAGAAAGCCTAAGAAAATTAAGGGAAAAATGGTACATAAACAAACATTAATAAATTTTGTAGCAATAGAGTTTGAGTTGAAAAAATGCCAAGTAAATTATCACTTCACACAATACATATTATTTAAGGCAAGATAAAAGAATTAGTTTGAAGTACGAAATTCCTCTTAAACTTAAATAAAAATCATATTCTTGCATGAAGACCAAAGTATATGAAGGACTAATGAGGGTTAGACCTAATACTTACAATTATTTAGTTATTTTTACTAAAAAAAATTAAAAAACCTTTTTCTACTTTAAGAAGAATTTACCAAAAATAACCAACACTTTCATTTTTTTCTTTGATTTTGTGGGTGCAATCCACTAAAAACCCTAAGTAGACAAAACTCCTGCTCTAGGGAAAACATAGAGGTTTAACGACTTGTTGCACATGCTCAGTGCAATTGCGTCACCTGCGAAAGTGGTGTAATAAACTTTCTTAGTTTAGCTTTCTAGTTTCTTTTGTTTTGCTCAGGGACGAGCAAAAGATAAGTATGGAGGTGTGATTAGTGTTTATATTTGCATATTTTCATCACATTTTCACATTTATCTTAATAAAATTCTATTTACTAATAGGTATTTCTAGGTCCATGGTTTGAAGAAGAAAAGAGGCCAAAACTCCAACATATTTGAGGATTTTTTAGAACCAAGAAGAAGCCCAACACTTGAAGCCCAATCTGCTGTTGCTGGGAGCAAAAGTCAATGCATTTATTGCAGATACAGATCCCTCTCCTTGGCACCAGTCTGCACGCTCTGGCCCTGGCAGACTGGCGCCAGCATGGACGCGAAAACGCGGCCCAGGCAACATTTTCACGGCCATCCTGGTGCTGCTCTGCCAGCGCCAGGGGCCATGCTCCCCACTCTTCCCCCCATACTCCAGTGCCTATAAATACTTTCCTGGACTTTCAGAGAGGCGGATATCCAGAGAACAGGAGTTCTTATTAGTTGGTTGTTGTATTTTTTTTTATTTTTTGTATTCCCTATTTGTTTCTTGTACTAGGTTAGCCATTAGACTGAGAGAGTAAGAGTGAGAGAGAGAAAGAAGCTTGTATCTTGAAGGTGACAATCAAATACAAGTGAAGTTCTTCCTTTATCATATTATTCTTTGTGTTTTTACCTTACTTTTACTTGCACTAGTTTAGTATGTTTTTTCTCCTTTCATTTTCTCTTTTGTTTTCATTTACCATGTCTAACTAGCTTTCTTATAGCATGTCTAACTAACTACTAACCCACTAACCTCTAGTAACTTGCTTGAACAACCCATATAAATCAATAAGTGTCAAACAATCCTTGTGCAAAAAGAGCTATGATCTCTTACGATGAGGATTTTTAGCTCTAACTTCTAACAAGTAGACTCACTTTTTTATTCATGCTTGACTCCTAAGTTTTTGATGATCTATAAAATTTGTTAACTCTACTTGATTTTTGTAAGTTAGTGGAACTCCTATGCATCCTTGCTGATACCAATAGAGCACTTGTTTCTTCCTCCATGCTTGCCTTCAAATGGATCTTGATGGAGGAATGCTCGAGTTTTGCTGTGTGATGCAAGGTGATGGGAGGAACTTTCATTTGATTTATCACGTGAAAAGTTCTTATACACAAGGTTTGTGATTACCTATGATCCATTATGAGGTTATGTCTTCAAGAAGTTAGAGGTCAGTGGGAGCAATTAGTAGAAGGTTAGCCATGCATCTTTTCCGTCTCTAAAAATACAAAACACTTTTTCAACAACAAACTATTTCAAACCATCTCTACAATCTTTCTTGTTTTCTTTCAAATCATTCTTTAAACAAAGAGACATCTCTTCTATGAACAAGACAACCATACATCAAGCTTCTATCGCCTCCCCTCCTCGTTGAGACGACCCGTATAAGCCACTTCGCTATTACGAAAGAATCGCTAAAGCTACCGCATCGATCATCTCTCTTTTACTTATTTTTGTGCATGCTTTTTAGCGATCACTAAGCATCAGTACATGCAAGAATCAAAATACAAAAGTACGTGGTGCATTATACATTCCAATATAAGAGTAAAATTACAAAGTTATTACAGGATGTCATCTAATATTAAATGAATATTACATCACCATGAAATGCAAAATATGAATATAAGGAGATATACAAGTACAGTATAAAAGAAGCCCACGAGTTACAAAAAGAAACTCGGGAGCTGAACAGAGGGCCTAAGAGAAAAAGATCCCGAACGGTCTACCGCTGATCCACTATGCTACCGCTGCGCAATTTCTGATCAGCAGGGAGTCCATCATGGTCCAAGTTCTGAGATCTGGACATGCAAGTCCAGGGAAGTCAGAAAGCTACCCAACGAGTAGTAAGATGAGTGCCAAGTGGCGCGCATAGACAAGCATACATGTATCGATAATTCCAAATCAAAAAACATGAATTGAAAATAGTGTCGTGAGCACAGACACTCATGAGCAGGCATTGAGGCAACATGTAAGGTAAATGTGGCAAAACAAGTTGTACAAGCCAAAATTATGAATCCGTGAGATTAGTATATCAAAGGAATAATCCAAATAAGGAAACTCTCATATATATACCTTATACCTCACGTCAACATAGCCTGAGTTCATACAACCCAAGTTGTCTCCTAAACTAAGAAAATAACATAAAATCGATAAAAACTGATAAACTGATAAGACTGAATAAAACTGATAAGATCGATAAGGCTGAATAAAATTAAATACGGGCAAAACCAGCTGTACAAGCTCAGTTTACGGCTTCATTAGACTGGTATGTTAAAGGAATAATCCAAACTAGGAAACCCTCATCTATATACCTTATGTCTCACGTTATCATAATCTGAGTGTATACAACCCGAATTCCAAAACAACACAATGAATAATTAGTTAGCATCTTATTATTACTAATCACCTGACTCATATATCAAGGTAAGTATCCTGGTGTACATCTCAACACACATACATCCATATATGAGTAAGTAGAGATTGGTTATTGGAAACTGATGTGAAAACCAACGAATTATATTTACAATTGGTCCTGTGCGTACTCGGATCATGGACCAGGATGTTCCATTGCTAATACGGAGCCTACTGCGAGGCGTTCAGGGGCAAAGGGCCTTATTTATATGCCCGGGCAAGGAGATGGAAATCAGGGTGCCAGCATACCCTGTAGAACACCTAAAGGATCACAGGTAGAACCTAAGTTTTAGTTACACAACATACTTAATGTCACTGTAAATAAAATCATGAAGCAAAGTCCATCAGTTTTCCTCTTATTCGGTGTAAGTTGTCTTTTTTATAATTTATTATGATTATTAGTTCATAGTAATAAGCAGGAGCATGTTAGGAGTATCAGGAGTACATGTGTACCTGTGCAACAGGAATATGTAAGTATATAAGGATATCAGTTATTATATTCCCGTAATGTGATAATCATGAGTCAAGTGTTAAGCATGGCAGGTGTCAGGTAATTACATGTAGGTATGAGGCGTTATGTGATAATATTTAGTTATCAGGTGATAACAGGCAGGTGTCCAGTGAAAGCACGATAAGTGTTAACATATCAAATGAAAGCATGTCAAGCGATTAGCACAACATATATTAACTGTCGCATAGCACAATACAAGAAAGCAGTAACGATACAGGAGATCAGTACGAATACCAGAAAACATATAGTTTTTAGAAAAAAAAAGTATAAGTGAAGATTTCAAACTCTTGACAACATAATTATAATAATAAAAGATTACGCTATTATATAGTTATGTGAGGCTAAGCAAAGCAGGAGCGTATCATGATTCAAAAAACACCTATGTGCTTGGCTCTGGGATCCAAATCTTTGCGGCTTCCAAAAGTGTGAGTCTTGTGTTGGAGCCGTCAAACAAACTAGGATTTTTAAACCTGAAACTCATTTAGACAAAATTGTTAAAACATAACTATATATGGTTTGTTATCATCAAAACGTCGGGCAAATGGCCTTTGGGCCAACAATCTCCCCCTTTTTGATGATGACAAAACATATAGAGTTATCACAAATATTTTGGGTGGAGACTTCAAATGAAGCTCCCTCTTAACACATGCATATATAAATAATCATGAAAAGAGATACACATGCATAACATAGGTATATAGGATATAAAACTGATACATATGCCAACTATCCATGCATACTAAAAAATACAGAATTATAGGTGTATGCATACATGGTTACCTCCATCCAACCAATAAGTCCTCCAACCTCCAAAATAAGTGAGTGAGGAAATAAAAACATAAAACATAATGAGCACAACCAATCACAGTACATATGCCACAAATAAAACATAACATAACTGTCATAGATAAACACATGTTCATACATGACATAAAAACATAATACATGTCCACACTACATGTCCAAAACAAAATACATAAAAGATCAACTACAACCCAAAATAAAAACATAAAGCAAAGTAGCATAGCCCAGATAACTCCAAATAACTCTCCCCCTTTTTGACATCATCAAAAGCCGAACCTCGAAACAAATCCCTATAGGTAGATATAGCAATGGATAGCTCAAGTGTTGTGTGAGAAAACAAGGAAAGAGATGGTGGAGGAAAACTCAAGAAAATCTCTTTTAAACACTCTTGATAAACTCCCCTTTTGATTGGAAGTATTAGCTCTCAATTTAGTGGAGAAAACTCTTTTAATGAAGTAGGAAAAACTAGCTCAAAACCCACTAAAAAATCTTAAAGAAAACAGCACCCAACCCCCCAAATTTATAGGCTAGAAAAACTAGCCGTTGGGATCCAGGTGGCCTGACGGTCGACCGCCCGGTCGACCGCCAACGGTCAATTTTCTGACCGTTGGGGCAGCGGTCGACCGGTCGGTCGACCGTGGCCAGGATACAGAGAGCACTGCTCTCTGTCCGGTCAACCGGTCGGTCGACCGGGGCCTTTCCAGAGAGCAGAGCTCTTTAGACGGTTGACCGGAGCGGTCGACCGGCCCTCCTGCCAGAACTGGCATGCACGTCTGTGCACGTCGGTCGACCGACCCGGTTGACCGACTTCAGATTTCGGTCGACCGGCTGAAGCCAGGACAGAACAATTATGGGATTAAAAACTTGGTCTTTTTGGCTCACATAAAATCTCATAAAATCATGAAAAATTTACAAAAATAGTTTTACCAATATACTTTGATAAACAAACATGCTTGCACAAAATCAAGACATGTTACAAATAATTTGGACTATTTTTGTAACTTGAAAATTTTGGCTCAAACCAAAAACGGTATTTTCTAGAAACCAATCTTCTAAGGAAAAATACAGTTTTTGTAAAATTTGTTTTTCTAAAACTCTTCCAAATACAAAAACAAGATATTTGAACAACCTTGAAAGCATAGGGTGTATGGATATGATCCACTACACATACATGGTGAAATATCTATGTTTTTTACATTAAGCTCTAAATACGGTTTTGGTTAAAACATGTAAACTAGAATACCAAAAACCAAACCGGTATTTTTCCAAAATGAAAAGTCTTTTCTAAAATGAAAATTCTTTTATGAAAACTCATTTAATCAAGAGTGTGTGTGTATAATATACTTGAGCAATCCACCAACTATTCTATCCTTTACATTTTATCTAAAAATAAAATCTTATAAAAATAAACCTAGACACAAGCCTTGATCTTGAAGTCTTCACTTGAAGTCTTCTCATCTTCTTGACGTGGTCCAAACATGATCCATAGAGCTAGACTCCTCTTGAGTACTTGATGTGGTCTTGATGCACAAGCTCTTGAATCAAACCGTGCTAGCTCCAAAACTGGACTTTAAATCCTTTGTTGAAGCTACACACCTACTAAGATCTTGATCATGAATCTGTCACTAATTAAACACAAGATCATTAGTACTATAACTACATGAGTTGATCATCATCAAACTAGAGTGATGGGCCGTTGGGCCAACAATCTCCCCCTTTTTGATGATGACAAAACTCATGAAGTTATATATGCATGGATTAAAGTAAAGCTTCAAAGAAGCTCCCCCTTAACTCATGCATCTCAATAAACAAATAAATATGGCAATGAAGCACATAAACTACCTAAACATGTATACAAATATACGGAGATAAACATGCCAATCAAGCATAAAACTCATCAAATTCTTTTTCTCCTATTTGCAAAACAAACAATATATGCATAAACATAAATACTTCTCCCCTTTATGAATAAAGTAAGGAAAACATGCATATAAACATCTCAAATACTTCTCCCCCTTTTTGTCAATCATCAACAAAGGGGTTAAAGTAAAAACAAATTTTTCTCCCCCTTTTTGTCCGAAATAAGGAACCAATGAGGGGGTAAACACAAATCAATCAATAAACGGTATATGCGATATACATTCATGAAGAAGAAGATGTGAAGCTTCCCTACATATATACATTACATGAAAGAAGGATGACAAGCCCTAATTTACATAACGTAAAATATGCAATGCATAAGAGGAGATGTGAAGCTCCTCCTACACACGTGTACCGCATAAAGAAGAGTTGTCAAGCTCCTCAATATAAGATACACTCAACATGAATCTATATGTAGAAGAGATGTTAAGCTCTCCTTGCATATATGCAATACAAATCAAAAATGTTTTGATTTTTAATTGTTCAAACAAAATTTTGAATTTTTCTCAATAAAACAATTTTGAGATATCTTCATAAATCAAATTTTAACATACCAAATGTAAATAAACATTACAAATTTTGAAGGTAATACATATTGATACCAATTGTAAATTTATAACAAATTTGAAATTGAAGCATATTGATACCAATTGAAAAACCATGATAAAAAAAATTATTTTTTTTTATTTTTTTTATAAGCTTATACATGGTTAAAATATCAATTGAAATATCAATTGAAAATAAAGTTTTAAATTAAGCTTCGCGTAAACTTTGTGGTGTGCTTTAAATAAGTAAACCAATTGTAAAGCAAGCACATGAAAATCATATATATGTATGAGAAATGATAATATCAATAGAAATTGATATAAGTTGAAATTATGAATCATACATATATAGGAAACAAAATATGAGTATATACAAAAATATCAATTTAGATACCAATTGAAAAGATCCAATGATACCAATTGAAAATAACAATGTAAATCAAGTATATAACTCATAACCTACCACCCTTCATATGCTCAAGATAAAAGATTTTCAATAAAGTTTGCAAGGCATACACGCCCATCCATCCACCCATAATGGGATAGGTAGGGGTTTTCGAAAATAATTTTGAAAATAGTTTAGCATTTAAAATCACTACCAAATGAAGAATAATTAACTAGTTAAAGATAATTTTTGAAAAACTAGTTAACGATCCTTCAAAACATGAAACCAAATCATATGTTTTTCATGAATCATACCAAATATACAATAATCAACACTCGAAATCGATAAAGCTCATAAAAGTGTTCATGAAATAAGGTCATGAATAAACAAATAAAGTGTGAGTGTACAAGAATCATGTGTTTAGCATTTTCATGAAAATAGTCAATGAAGCTCAAATTAAACATGAATATTGTTTTCTCAAACAAAACATGAAAATTCATTTTTCATATAAAACAAACTTCAAGGTGTATGATTTATCCAATCCTAACAATATACATACATATCCCAAACATAAAAGAGTCTATTAAAGGTATTTGCATGAAGGCAAGAGACTCACGGGTATACATGTATATTTATTAGATTTGAATACAAAATACATATACATGAAGTAAAAACATGAAAATAGGCAAAACAAGTATAAATGAGAGAATCATCAAAACTAGGCTATACATGTGCATATAGTGAGTACAAATGAACGATGAAGTGCAAACGTATATGAATCAAATGTTGCTCACTACTTGTACATGTATATATCTAAGTTTTGATAAATGCTACATTTAAACAAGTAATTACCACATGAAGCACAAAACATGAACATGCTAAATATCATCATGTATGAACAAGCATGTAAATAAATTAGGAGTTTAGAGATAGTTACCAAACCAAAAGAACTATGCTCTAATTCTCCAAAACATGGTGGTTGTCCCACCAAACCTCCTTGATAGCGGTGCATCAAATATGTGTCCTTCAAGTCCATGCAACCACCACCAAGGCACCATTCCTCTCACGTTTTGTGAGAGCCCACACCTACATCAAATACAAAAGGTGGGGATTTTGGTACCCATTTTCTTTTGGGTCCTTGAGGGTTAGCATTGTAAGGCACCCAAACATTCTTATTATTAGCAAAATTTAAAGATTTATTCTTATCATAACAAAACTTTGCTAAATGGCCTTTGCGGCCACAATGTGTACATTTGTACACCTTAGAATGCATATGTGTATGTGTATGATCGTGGTGTGTAAAATGAGCATATGCATGATGATGTGCATGAGTATGTGGAGTTTGTTTTTTTGAAAACAAAGACTCCAATCTCTTATGGTTAAATGCACAATTGCTCAAAGTTAAGCTTAAACAATCAATTCTATTTTTCAAAAATTTCATCTCATTTGTGGTGGCATGTAAAGCATGATGAGATAAAGAGTCATTTTTCTTATTCCTTTTAAAAACATTTTCTTTTTCTTTTTCAACAATTTTTCTTTTTAAAGAAGTGTTTTCATTAAAAGCAACCTCCTTCTGTTTTTTCACCAAAATAATTTTATTTTTCAAACTAGTGTTTCCTTCACATAAATCATTCAATTTACAACAAGTTCACACTAAAACTCTTGGACTCACTAGTCCCTCTCTCGTTCCCGCAAGAACAATACACGCAAGCACACAACTTGTCGAGGCCGCACCTCTAGACCGAGCTCCTACAAGAACTCGAAACAACATGAACCCGCAAGTTCGCCTCCTCAAATATAAGAATGAACACTTGGTGATCTCTACACTTGGATCGCCTAAAAAGACTCTCATAACAAAGCTCCTATAGGATAGATATGGTAATGGAAAGATCAAGCTTTTGTGAGAAAAACTAAGATAGATTTGTGGAGGAAAAACTCAAGAAATCCTTTTGGAAAACACAAGAAAATCACTCTAGTAAGCACTCTTTTTGATATAGAATTTAAGCTCTAAAACTTATTAGAAAACCTCTAAGATAGGTAGGAAAAATTAGCTCAAAAACCTTCTTGAAATCTTATAGAAAACAGCTCAAAATAGCCCCCTTATATAGACTCCCAAAAACTAGCCGTTGGGGTCAAACTGCAGGTCAGAATGACCTGTTGGTCGATCGGCTGGTCGATCGCTGGTCGACCGGCCAACGGTCATATTTCTGACCGTTGGGGCCTACCGGTCGACTGCCCGGTCGACCGTTCCCTGAGCTTGACCTGTCGGTCGATCGCCTGGTCGACTGGGGCCAGATCCAGAGAGCTTTAACCGGGGCTAGATCCAGAGAGCAAAGCTCTCTGGACGGTCGACCGCCCGATCGACCGGCCCTCAAGCCAAATAGTTGTGCACGTTCTGTGCACATCGGTCGACCGCCCGGTCAACCGACTTCTGGCTCGGTCGACTGGTCGGTCGACCGCCAGAAGGCCATGTTTGAAATTTTGGGGACTAAAAACTTGGTCTTTTAACTTCAATAAAATCCCATAATATCACATAACATCTACAAAAATAAGTTCATTGAAATACTTTGAAGTACAAATATGTGTGATAAAAAATCAACACATATTACAAACATTTTGAACCATTTTTGTAATGCAGAAATTTAGCCTTAAACAAAAATCTGTATTTTTTCAAAATCAATCTTTAATTTGAAAAACGAATTTTTCAAAACTTCTCCAAATACAAAAACAAGATATTTTAATAACTTTTTAAGTTTAGTGTATATGGATATGATCCAATACACATATAAGATGAAATATCTATGTTTTTGACAATAAGCTCTAAAATAAGTTTTGATAAATACAAAACTCAAGCACATGATATAGAAATATCAAATAAGTTTTTCTAAACATTTGAACCAACAATGTACATGGATGAAATTCAAAACACATATAACTATATAAACTCATTTTTATGAACTCTATTCATGAAACATAAAGATATATATTTTGAAGCTCAAAACCAAAACCGACGGGAGTTGTTACGTCCAGTATGTCCCCCCTGATTCATAAAGTAAAGTCAAGCTGAAAAACGTGATAGACGTGCGTACTCACGCTCGACCAGCGACCAAGGGACTGGGGAGGCCGCCTCGTGGTAGTCCCGAGATGCAGCACTCCTTCAGGCCGGACAAAGTGAGGTCGAAACCTGTCTGCTTGGCCTCGTAGACTACTCGGGGGACTGGGCTGTTTATAGAGACGAGGGGCTTCTTTCTCTCAATCGACGAGGGCTTGAGTCCCCGACGGTATTTTTTAAAACTGAAACTATTTTATGAAAACACATATAAATTTTGTGTGTGTATATGAGCTTGAGCAATCCACAACTAATCTATCATTTACATTTTATCTAAAAATAAATCTTAACACTTACAATCATGACACGTCTTCTTGAAAATCTTCTTCTCCTTCTTGACTTGGTCCAAACCTTGATCCATGAACTAGACTCCTCTTGAGTACTTGATGCGATCATGATACGCAAGCTTTTGAATCAACACGTGCTAACTTTAAAACTTGACTTCGAATCTTTTGTTGATGCTAAACACCTACTAAGATCTTGATCAAATATCTGAAACTAAATAAGCACTAGATCATTAGTACTATAACTACATGAGTTAATCATCATCAAAATTAGAATGATGGGCCTTTGGGCCAACACACTTGGCAGTGTTTTCTCTCGCGAAAAGCTTTGAGATGCTTCAATTTCACTACAAGAATCAAGAAAAGGAATGGAGTTTGAATGATCTAATTGCCACATGTATTGTTGAAGAAGAGCATCACAAGAAAGGTAAGACTGAATATGCACACTTAACTCTTCAGTCAGGTATGAAAAAAAACTCTCCATCAATGCTGCCAACAAGAAAAGTTTCAAGAAAGGAGACTTCAAGAAAAATAAAAATTAGAAATAATACCATAAGGATAATCAGAAGGTTGTTCCAGCTAACAACAACATGTTAGACTTATTTGGATTAGAGTCTAAATTAATTTGAGCCTACGCAAGTCTAATTGGATTTATACACCCGGCTCTATAAGCCTATGTTGTTGGACCCAATAAAGAATTGGTCAAGTCTGATGGTTTGGGTCTAGACATGTTTCAATTACACTTAGCCGTGAGTGTATCAAAATTAAGATGTGGGACTCATCTACACGTGTGGAACTCGTGTTATCAATCAAGGGTCTAGATATTTGATAAGTTAAACTAGGATTTCTTGATGCTATAGATATCATGGGTAGGATTACCTCTCCACCACCAACCAATCAATTATGACTATTTCTCTCTCGGAGGCCTCTCATCTCCTCTAAGGATCAAGAAGGTTGGAGAGAAGAATCTCCTCCCTCAACTCTGGCGTCCTCGAGATCATGTAACTTTCGGCATCCCTTTCATAATGGAATCAGGTATGCCAAACCCTCTTTCCTTTTAATCTTGATAAAGAGGCTACTGCATGTATGAGATCTTGCATAGAATAATTATTAGATCTAACAATTGGTATCATAGCCTCCTCTTTATCAGATCATCAGGATCTGCAGAAAATTTTAACCTCGATCTATTCAAATTACAGTCGGTCCCTTTATTTAATTTAATAAAGAATTATTTTGAATTAAATTGATGATTAAATTGAATTATGTATATATTTTTTTCATAATTTTTCTGTGTTATTATTTTTAATTCTATTTTTAAACTAAAACAGAAATTTAAAAAAGTTAAAAAAAAGGTTCACATTACATGCATGCAGGTGGCACATGCATGCGCTTGCTTGTAGGCGGGAGGAGCCTGCATGCAAGTGCTACATGCAGGCGAGCCCTGCCTGGGCTCGTAGCCGCTGTTGTCGCGCCCCCACCAGCCACCATGGGCTGGCAGTGGTCAGTGGCAAAACACAGCAAAAAAAAGGTTAATTATTTTGGGTTTCTAAATCATGTGATATTATAAGATTAAAAATTTTAGAGATAGAATTTGTTTTAATCTAATAAAGAAACTTACTCTTAATTAATATCATATTAAATTTTAATTGGGATTGTTGAGATTGATTTGAGTTTTAGGGTTGAGATAGAATTCTAGTCTATTAAGAAAATTTTGGGGTTGAATTCTAATCAAATAAAAAAAAAACCTAATCTCATTCAATCCCACATTAAACTAATCGGGTTTTATTCATTTTATTAAATCCGACCCATGAAGGAAACTCATAACTTAATCATTGCGGGTCAGGTCTGATTCAGACTCGATAAGCATTGCAGACTTATTTTGCCAAGAGAAACTTCAATTAACTATTACGGGCTCATCCGACCTCTGTTTTGAGCATGTAAATAGCTATTTCGAAAGTCTTAACGAGCATTACAGTATTACAGGCACTAGACATGACAAAATAATAGTTAGCAGACATAAAGAAGGCATTGAAGTGTTTATTTAACATGGTTATGGTATCCTTATATGCTTCCGCTTCATCAATATTTATTGCTATAGCATAAGAAATATTGATGATTACTACAGTTGATAACACACAAATAAAAATATATACATGTTCAAATTAAAGAATTTATAAAAGAGCTTATTTAATTGTGTATATAGTTCATGCGAACAATAACCAGCCCAAAATAATACTATTGATTGGCCGAATTATGTATCGGATACTTGATGTGGGTAATGCAAGTGAGAGAACCTTGGTGTGTGGTAATCGACCCAAAGGAAGGTTGTCACACTATAATCCCACATTGCATTACCCTCATCAACTAGTCCGATGACAGAACAATAATCCAGATATGTAGATTTGTGTGGCTCATGCGTGTGGTAATCGGTCCAAGAAAGGTTGTCATTATGGCCAGGTCATTACATATATTATATGGTCGATAAAGATAACTTAAACTTTGGGACCAATCTTATAAAGGGACAATCGGCTCAAAGGAAGGTTATTTTCTTACATAAGACCTAGACTTTAGGATATCTATATTGGGCTAATACAGTGTTGGCATATAGAGATACAACTTGTTCTGAAAGTTTGACCGACAGCTCTATCGGTTAAACTGGTTACATTTTCTGAAATTCAATTTTTATGCCTATTACAGTAGAGTTTTGTTAAATGTAATGTTTATGTTAAAGTGATGAGAAATTTTAAACTTATGTAGCCTAAATTGAATGGTACAAGCTTTAAGTAAGGCTATGTAAAAGATCATTCTTAGATTCATGGACCTAGACTATACCTTAAGGACTGATGAAACCTTACTATCACTAACAAAAGTTCAGTTAAAAAAAAAACCAATTATAATAAGTGGGAGAGATCCAATATGATGTGTCTACTGGTCATAAAATATTCTATTCTTATAACTATTAAGGGTTCTATGTCTGATAAAGTTAGTGCTAAGAGTTTTCCAGCTGAAGTAACCGACCGGTTTATTAAATTAGATAAAGTTGAGGCCAGCAACATTTTAACAAGCTGATAAATATGCGCTATAACGACAAAGAAAACATAAGGGAGTATATTATAAAAATGTCCAATGTTCTTTCTAAACTAAAGGCACTGAAATTGAAACTCTCTGAAGAGCTTCTAGTGTATTTCATTCTGATCTCTTTTTTTACACAATATAACTTTTTTTCAAGATTATTTATAATGCTCAAAGTGAAAAGTGGAGTCTCATTGAGCTCATCAGTCAGTGTGTCCGATAAGGAGAAAGACTGAAATAAAGAAAAGACTGAAAGTACTCACTTAGCATCAGGGTAATACTTCTAATAAGAAAAGAAAAAAATATAACTAAAGTGAGGAACATAAACACCACTACAGTTACCGATCCTAAGTGACAAAGTGCAGGAGAAAAAAAACCTAAGGTCATTGCATGCTTCTTCTACAATAAAGTGGGCCACCTCAAGCAGATTGCATAAAGCATCAGAAATGGCTAATTAAGAAGGGCATATCTCATAATTATGTTTGTTTTGAAATTAATTTAGCTTTAGTGTCACCCCATACATGGTAGATAGATAATTCATATAAACGATTCATTGCGGAACTATCAAACCAAAAGGAGGCCCAACCCAACTGAGCGATACGTACATGGATAATGGGAATAAAGTTGCAGTTGAAGTTGTTGGAGTTTGTAGCCTTAGATTAAATTCTGGTTCTTTGTTTTAGATTTGGATGAGAGTTTATATGTATTGTCCTTTAGGTGAAATCGTATTTCTATTTCATTGTTAGACAGATTTGGTTTTACTGTCACTCTTGATAATGAAATGTTTAGTCTACTTTTCAATTTAAAATTATTGGTACTAAAATTCTGATTGATGGCTATATAAATTAAAACTTCATGCTTCATATCCTGAATCTTTATATGTGAATAGTCTAGGCACTAAGTGAACATTAATTAAAAAACATTAGGAAGTTTGGTGCTAGACGAAGTTCAAGAGTGTTAGATTTGTTGTATACAGACATTCGTGGCCCATTCCTTACAACTTTCTGGAATGACCACAGATATTTCATCACTTTTACAGATGATTACTCTCGTTATGAGTATTTATACTTGATTCATGAGAAATCCCAATCACTTGACATGTTTAAAATCTATAAAGCTGAAGTTAAAAATTAACAGA
This sequence comes from Agave tequilana, assembly GCA_038442645.1. Taxonomy (NCBI): domain Eukaryota; kingdom Viridiplantae; phylum Streptophyta; class Magnoliopsida; order Asparagales; family Asparagaceae; genus Agave; species Agave tequilana. Next base: position 9,506 of record JAVJIF010013991.1, on the reverse strand, counting down.
ACAGAAAGATTAAACCCGTTAGATCTTATTGTGATGGTGAGTACTATGGCAGATATGATGATTAGGTAGATGTCCAGGACTATTTGTAAATTTCTGAAAGAGTGTGGCATTATCGCTAAGTACACCATGATAGGGACACCTAATCAAAATGGTGTTGCTTAGAGACGAAATCACACACTAAAGGATGAGTATGATAGCTCACACTACTCTACCTGAGTCATCATAGAGTGAAGCCTTAAAGACGGTTGTTTACCTCCTTAATAGAGTACCTAACAAAAAAGTAATTAAAATCCCATATGAATTATGAGCTGGTAAATCTCTCAGTATTAGGCATCTACATGTTTGAAGTTGTCTAGCAGAAGCTCGGTCATATAAATCATATGAGAAGAAGCTGAACTTAAGAATAATTAGCTGTTTATCCGTAGGGTATTGTAAGAGGTATAAAGGTTTTAGGTTTTACTGTCCCTCCACTAAGAACATAATAGAGATAGATAATGCTAAATTTATTGAGGATATTCAGCACAGTGGGAGTCAACTATATAAGGATTTCACATTTGAAGAAGAATAGATTATTATACTCATGATAATTGTTCCAAATAATGAAGTAATTGTTCCACTTCAGTATGAAAATACAGTTGTACACCAAGGTATATATACAGTTCATCCTGAAGTAGATTCTCCTGATGAGGTAGAACCCAAAAATTCTCAACCACAAGTGCCTAGGAGATCAACTAGAGAGAGGAGATCAGCCATTGCAAATGACTATATAGTTTATCTCCAAGAGCATGAGTTTGACATAAGGCTGGAGGATGATCCTATATTCTTGAATAAGGCAAAATTCAGCATTCACTCCACAAAGTAGTCAAATGCTATGAAAGATGAGTTAAAATTCATGAAGGACAATGATGTTTGAGATTTAGTAGATTTACCTAAAAGAAAGAAACAGATTGGTTGTAAATAGATGCTCAAAACCAAGAAGGATTCGAAAAGCAATGTCGAAAGGTATAAGGCACGTATTGTCGCAAACGGATTCACTCAAACAAGTGGGCATTGACTATAAGGAGACTTTCTCCCTACTATTCATGAAGGATTCTTTTAGAATTATCATGGCACTAGTGGGCCACTTCGACCTGGAGTTACACCAAATGGATATTAAGACTGTCTTTGATAGGTAGCAAAAAGTGCATATTTATCATCACATTTACCATCATATTTCCCTATTTATTCTTTTATTACGCACTACTACTAATATTTTATTGTTTAATGTGTGCAGGCCTTGAGTAATTAAAAAAATAAAGAAATAAAGCCTGAATGAAGCCCAAAAGCCCAAAAAGCCCATATGGAAAAATTTAGTAATTTAGAAGTTTCTACATTATCTAAGCTAATCTAAACTTGGATTTTAAATTATTTATTTAAAATCTAAGGGAGGAAAAGGAAGGATAAAATAGAACTCCTAATTACTAAAAAAGGAAGAAAAGGATAAGATGAGATGGATTTCTACTCAACCCTAGTTGCTTGCAAGACGAGGCTAAAGATAAAAGGAGAAAAGTTTAAAGACAAGAATCATTTTAAAAATTCAGATTTATGATAACTTGCTTCCCAAGTTATCCCGAATTCTCAAGATAGAAAGTCTGCATGCAGAATCCAGAAGGAGGCGCCCAGATGGACGATCCAGAGGAGGCCACGCAAGAAAGCGCGTGGCCAACCGCGGAAACGCGGCCATAACCGCGTTTTCGCGGCTCTTTGGATGAGATTGGTAACGTGGTTTTGTGGGAGAGTTGTATTGGAACTCTACTTCCTATATCGCCTATAAATACCCCTGCAGAGCAACAGAGAGGGGACATCCAGCAACTAAAGTTAGGGTTTTTCTTTAGATCTTTTTCTAGTTCCGAAATTTCTTGTATTTTTGTTTTTATTTGAAGAAGATTATTTTGAAGAACGAGGAGCTTTGTAAATTGGTCAGTGACACCCAATAAAGGTTACTCTTTTCTTCTTTGCAATTTAATTCCGCTTTCCTGCTTAGATTAATTGTTTTATTTCCTTCTTTTATTTTCTTGCAATTCTTTTGATTCCACATAAAAACTTGAAAATAACATAAAAAATGAATAACTAAATTAAAATCATAGTTTACTAATCTCTCGATTAACCCTAGTTTAGTTTAAAAAAAGTGAATTGATTGATAGCTACTATTAGAAACCCTAGAATTAAAAATATCTTCTTGAAGATGAATTGATTAGGTTTACTTTAATCTAGGTTACACTTTGTAATAGTTCTTCATAATTCATACTTAAAAACTTTGATAGCATAAATTTAAGTTAAACTTCTCTTATGCTATGCTTTGAAATTAGGATGAACAACTGTTTAATCATTATTAGTGTACACTAGTTAGGGTTCCAATATTATTCATCTTGCTTGAATAGCAATTAATAACCTAGGGTGGATGTTTATTATTTCAATATGATATTCATTATTTGAGACTAATACTATGGGTTGTGGTAGATGATTAGTAAACTAGATTTCTCAAAATCAATCAAATCTAATCAATCTCTCTTTTTCTTCTGTTCTAAGTGAAATATAGAGAAGATCGTTCTGAAACGCTTGCATCGCATTCTTCCCTGTGGATCGACCCGTCTAGCCTTTGCTACGGGTTAAATTGAATTGAGACTTGCTAACTTTTAAACTATTTTTAATACAATTTCTCATTTCAATCAAAATTTTGGTGCCGTTGCCGGGGAGGGAACGACACGATATTCTCAAATCTAATTTTTTTTTCTTTCTGTTTGTAGGATCAAAGAATAGGAACTATAACAGCAGAAAAGGATATATAGCAACTCTGTGCCTCTGCCCTAGAAGGCAGAGCAGCAGAGCCTACTACATAGCCGCGCAAACACGGCCATATACGCATTTCCGCGACAGTAGTAGTGAACTACTCACTGAATTTTCTGCAGATTGCTGAAAATTAAAAGTTCTATTTACTATTTTGTTAAGTTTTCTCTGTGATCACCCTGCACACTGCTAACTAATTAACAGTAACCTATTCGTTGAAAAATAAAAAAAAATTTAGACTCTTGCATCATAGGTACGTGTCTATTTAATTTTTTTTAAATTCTGTTGAAGAGTGCTGGCGACAAGGTACGTTCGCATTGCATATTAGACTAGAACGCACCCTTGGCTGATTTACTGCTTTTGTGTGACTACTTGTCTATTGCTTTACACGTGCACGAAATCAATTTAAGGGCAAATCCCATAAACAAGATAAGGTGGGGATTTCATCACCCTTCCTTGGCCCACAAATCATCTTCATCACACTCACAACCCTAACCCTAAAATAAAAATTGATAGACGTTGGTCTTAGGTTAACTCGGACTCATTAGGAGATTGCTGAAGGAGGAAGTTGTTCGAAATTAATTCTTACCAAATCGGTGCCTAGGAAGGGAATTAAGGGTTGAAAGCCTGAAGATCGGTGGTTACTTAATTAAGGAACGTCTTTGACGGATTACCTCCCACCGGTCTTGCCACCTACCTGGCCGATTAACTAGTGGTTAAGGTCGGCAATATACTTCCTAAAGACAGTCTAAAGTTAGGAGTCGTCTAGGTCAAGGTTTACCCTAGAATAGGATTTTTGACTATTTTTTTCTCTTTCTTGATTGATTGGGTGAACTTGTTTGTTAACTGTGCATGTCAGTTTGGTTGAGAGACCCATTCACATCTAGACTAACTAGAACCAGTTCACCACCAACAAAAAAAACCCGACTCACACATGGCACAACCACCATCACTACAAGATAGGTTCTATCCTATTAGGACCTCTCTTCCTTCTTGCATTCAGTTACCCGATGAAGGTGTTGACCAATTTGAGCTCAAACCACAATACATCAACACTCTTCCCAAATTTCATGGACTTGAATCTGAGGATGCATACTTTTTCATAAGAGAATTTGAAGAAGTATGTCTCATGATGAAAATACCCAGCCTAGGAGTAGACGCCATCAAATTACGGTTTGTTCCATTCTCTTTGAAAGACTTAGCAAAGAAATAGCTCTACAGTCTAAAGGCCGGTTCCATATCCTCATGGGATAATTTCGTCAAAGCCTTCTTAAAGAAGTTTTATCCCGTTCACAAGACTGCACTAATTAGGAAAAGCATCTTACAATTTAAGCAAATAACCAATGAACCTTTTTGGAAGTACTTCGAACGTTTTAAGGACCTCCTTGCCTAATGCCCTCACCATAGGATAGAGAAATGGAGATTTTGTCAAGCTCTTTATGATGGATTAGAATATCAAACTAAAACGCTATTAGAATCCATGTGCCAAGGAGGATTTTTGAAAAAGAACGAACATGATGGATGGTTATTATATGAAGAATTAGCTGATAATACCATTCAATGGGAACCAACTCCGGAAAAATTTAGGACTAATGACCCTAGTTCTTCTAAAGGAGGTATCCATTCCATTGAGGCTAACATAGCTACTGACGCTAAACTAGCTACTATGATGTGAAGATTAGAACCTCTTGAAACTAAAGAACCAGTCTCAGTGAACTAAGTCAGCCCAACACCTTCGGCAGGCTGTACTTATTGTCAAGACATGAACCATGTGTTCGAGGAATGTCCCGTCTTTATAGCTCATCAAACTTTGCCCGAACATATGAGTGCGGCCTTCACAAGGCCCGCTAACAATCCATATTCGTCCACCTATAATCTCGGTTGGAGAAATCACCTAAATTTTTCATGGGGCCCAAGCAACAGTGATCAAACAAGGCCCAAATTCTCCAACAATTTTCAAAATCCTCCTTATCAACAAAATTACCCCAATCAAAATCCTCCACATTCTTTCCAAAATTTACAAATGGAAACAAGACTCTCCAATATGGAAAGAAAGGTGGACACTCTAGTTAAAAGCCACGACACACTGGCTCAAGTCTTGACTAGGATAGAGATGCAACTGAATCAACAAGAAAGACAAAAGGGAACTCTACCAAGTCAACTATTGCCAAACCCTAGGAATCCTAGGCAAGCTAATGAGGCTCAAGACCCAAACCAGTGTAACTTGGTTCATACAGTAAGATCAGGGAAACAAGTTGATAATCAAGTATCCATGCCACAGGACCCAGCTCAATTATCCATTCCATCTAATTCCACTCTATCTCCACAAAACTCCAACGAAACTGAAGTTGATAAATCAGCAAAACAAGTGCACCAGCCTATAGCCCCATTTCCAAATAGGCTTAAGAGTAATAATAATGCACATATGGAGAAATTGCTCGAGGTGTTTAATCAGGTTAGGTTCAATATACCACTTCTTGATGCAATCCAACAGGTCCCTAGTTATGCCAAATTCCTTAAGGACATGTGCACCAAGAAAAGAAAGACAAATGTGCCTAAGAAGGTTTTTCTAGCCACTAACATTAGTGAGCTATTGTCCAACCAGATCCCAGTCAAGTACAAGGACCATGGTTGTCCCACCATTTCTTGCATAATAGGTCAAGGTGAAATTAGTCGAGCACTCCTCGATTTAGGAGCAAGCATTAATTTGCTTCCCTTCTCGTATATCAACAACTTGGATTAGGTGAACTCAACCTAACCCATGTTACAATCCAATTAGCTGATCGATCAATTAAAGTTCCTAAGGGAGAGATCAATGATGTCCTTATACGGGTAGGAAAATTCATTTACCCAGTCGATTTCATTGTTTTAGAGACAACCTGTGTCTAATCCTAGGTCCCAAACTCCCATCATCTTAGGACGCCCATTCCTAGCAACCGCTAATGCAATCATAAATTGTAGAAACAGATCCATGAGATTGACTTTTGGAGATATGACCAAGGAAGTCAATGTTTTCAACTTAGGTAAACACCCCTACGACAGAAACGACCAGCCTTTGAGGTCAACTTCATTAAGAATATGACTAGTGAGCACAAAGAGGAGATCACACTAGAATCAAAAGATGATGAAGAGTTAGAATCCAGTGATCTCAACCTTGATGAGATTGAATGGGCAGCAAGTCCAAGTTCTATAGAGATGGAAAATTTAAGCTTAACACCTCTACCCATCGAGCCACCTCCTTCGTTGGAGTTAAAGACCTTGCCTAAACATCTTAAGTATGCCTACCTTGGTGAACAAGAGACGTTACCAGTCATAGTTGCCTCCAATTTGACTAATAGTCAAGAGGAAGACCTATTGGCAACCCTTAGGAGACATAGGGAAGCCATTGGTTGGACTATGGCAGATATCAAGGAACTAAGCCCTAAAATAGTCCAACATAGAATCCATCTAGAGGAAGGGGTTAAACCAAAGAGGGATCCACAGCGTAGGCTAAACCCGCTCATGCAAGAGGCTGTACAAGCCGAAATCATGAAACTGTTAGATAATGGGATTATTTATCCCATTTCCGATAGCGAATGGGTTCAGTGCATGTGGTTCCTAAGAAGTCCAGTTTTACTGTGGTAGAAAACGACAAGCAAGAGTTAGTGCAAACACGACAACCTACCAAAGTTCGAGTATGCATAGACTATCGTAAGCTGAACGCTGCCACTAGAAAAGATCATTTTCCCCTCCTATTTATCGACCAAATGCTGGAACGATTAGCAGGCCATGAGTATTACTGTTTCTTGGACAGTTACTCAGGGCATAACCAAATCCCAATAGCCCCAGAGGACCAAGAAAAGACAACGTTCACATGCTCATTTGGGACATTTGCCTATCGCCGAATGCCTTTCGGCCTATGCAATGCCCCCGCCACATTCCAACGTTGTATGTTAAGTCTTTTCTCTGACATGGTCGAGCGCTTCTTAGAGATTTTCATGGACGACTTCTCCGTCTATGGAAATTCATTTGACCAATGTCTCCATCACTTAGAGCTAGTGCTGATTAGATGCACCGAAAAGAACTTGACCCTAAATTGGGAAAAGTGCCACTTTATGGTGCAGCATGGGATTGTCCTAGGTCATGAGATATCTAGGGAAGGGATCAAAGTGGATAAGGCTAAGGTGGAGATCATAGCCAAACTTCCAATCCCACGAAGCGTGAAGGACATTCGTTCTTTCTTAGGACACGCCGGGTTTTACCGTAGGTTCATTAGGGATTTTAGCATAATTGCTAGACCCCTTACAAACTTTTTAGCTAAAGACGTGCCCTTCATCTTTGACAATAAGTGTAATAGCGTATGGGAGAAGCTAAAATTGGAACTTATCTTGGCACCTATCATCTCACCTCCAGACTGGTCCAACACCTTTGAGATCATGTGTGATGCCTCAGATTTTGCGATAGGCGCTGTCTTAGAACAACGCAAAGATAATAAGCAACACGTGATCTATTATTCAAGTAGGACACTCAATGATGCCCAAGTGAACTATACTACAACCGAGAAAGAATTCTTGACAGTAGTATTCGCTTTGGAGAAATTCCGCCCATACCTACTTGGGACCAAAACCACAATATTCACCGACCATTCTACACTTCGATACCTAATGCTCAAAAAGGATGTGAAGGCCCGACTCATTCGTTGGATCCTCCTCCTTCAAGAATTTGATCTCGAAATTCGAGATAAAAAGGGTGTTGAAAATGTCGTCGCAGACCATCTCTCTCGTGTGCCAAACGCACCTTCTGACGAACTGCCCATCAATGATAATTTTCCCGACGAACAACTTCTAGCCATCTCTACGGAACCATGGTTTGCCGACATAGTTAATTACTTAGTCACAAACCAAACATCACCTAATTGGTCAAAACAGGATAGACACCGATTCTTGTCTCAAGTCCGGTATTTCATATGGGAGGATCCTTACCTTTTCAAGTATTGTAGTGACCAAATTATTAGGAGATGTGTTCCCGATGAGGAAACTAGAAGCGTTCTAGCCTTTTGTCACGAATTTGCTTAAGGTGGACACTTTGGTCTCCGCAAAACTGTCGAAAAGATCCTACAAAGTGGCTTATTGACCCACTTTGTTTAAAGACGCATTTGACTTTTGCAAAACATGCACAAGATGCCAAATGATAGGAAGGATTTCTAAAAGTAATATGATGCCCTAAATCTAATTCTAGAAGTAGAACTTTTTGATGTTTGGGGCATTGATTTTATGGGTCCCTTCCTTAATTCGTTTGGGCACCAATACATCTTATTGGCTGTAAATTACGTATCCAAATGGGTTGAAGCCGTCCCTTGCAAGACAAATGACAACAAAGTTGTTGTCAAATTCTTGAAAGAAAACATCTTCTCACGCTTTGGAACCCCTCGTGCAATAATTAGTGACAATGGTACACATTTTTGCAATAGAACTTTTGAAGCTCTTATGCGAAAATATGCCATAACGCACAAGTTATCTACACTGTACCATCCTCAAACCAGTGGCAGGTAGAAGTTTTCAATAGACAAGTTAAGCTTATCTTGGAGAAAACTGTGAATCAAAATAGGAAGGACTGGTCCAGCAAATTGGTAGATGCCTTATGGGCATATAGGACCGCCTTTAAAACGATTCTAGGAATGTCTCCCTATAGACTAGTCTTTGGAAAAAGCTTGTCACCTTCCTGTTGAGTTAGAGCACCGAGCCTTATGGGCAATTAAGCAGCTGAATTTCGATCTAGATAAGGCCGGTGAACTTCAAAAATTGCAAATTTCTGAACTTGAGGAGTTGAGGAACGAAGCATATGAAAATGTGAAAATTATGAAATAGGGTTAAGGTTTTTCACGATAAGTTCATCACTAGAAAACTTTTGTCCATGGACAAAAAGTGTTACTCTATAACTCTAGACTTCATCTCTTTCCTAGCAAGTTAAAATCAAGATGGATAGGGCCTTTCATTGTTAAGACTGTGTTTCCACACGGAGCCATAGAGATATACGACCCTAAAAATGGAAATGTATTCAAGGTAAATGGTCAACGTCTTAAAATATTTTTGGAATCAGTACTGAAGTAAATGCAGCCATGGGTCTTTTTGACCCAATGTATCGGTAACTCTATCTCTCTGCCAATTCATGCATTAATGCATTTCATTCATACATTGGGGACAATGCATGGGATAAGTGTAGGGGAGGGTAAAAACTTTGCCCAAAAAAATAAAAAAATAAAAATAAAAAAATAAAAAAAATAAAAAAGAGGAAAAAATAAATAAATAAATATATATTATATATATATATATAATTTAGATACATAGTTGAAAAGAAGACAATATTTTGACTTATCTTTTGAAAGAAATCTAAGTTAATCTTAAGAGTTAGGAAAATCATGATTAGGATTTCTAAAAACTTGGTCAAAATAAAATAAATTGTTAGATTTTCTTAGGTATAGGAGAAAAATTGAATAATTAATTAGTCTTAATTTTTACCTTAATGAAATGTGCATTCCTAATACACTTTCACATTTAGGATTCTAAGACAGACTCTTGTGCCTTATAAAAAATATATATATAAATGAAGCTAGATACATGTGCCTCAAGAAGCATAAGTATTCACGTCTTACGGTGATTTTATAAATTAATACCTTGGTTTTGTGGCCTAGTTCACTTGAA